>MU616576.1:0-115291 GCA_025201705.1 Dissophora ornata
AAAGAAAGATGTCTTTCCCACAATTGATATATCATTATCTCCATCAGTACCTTAGGGACTTCGGCTCCAACGAGATCTACAGCCGCAGACAAGATTACCACATATATGAGATTGTTTATGCTATGCAATAGTCATATCATTGTGGGCGGTAGGAGGTGGTGGAAATAGTCAGCAATGAAAAAAGACATTCGCATAATGGGCCCTTCCGCAGGGCGAAGCAATATCAAAGTTTTTTTTTTTTTTTTCGTTACCATCCTACACATGGTGTTTCGAAAAAGATTTTAATTAGTACGAAAAATGAGAGCTGGAAACGTGGACGTTGACCCCGACGAACGTCCTGGAAGGACAAAGCGAATGGAGGAGATAGGGAAAAACAGATCAAGCTGCCACCTACCAAAGATAAAGAAAGCGATCCAATCGCGATCAATGCCTGAGAACGGCGCCAGTCGTGGGTTCTTCTTTGAAGCATCTGGCGAGGACAAACGACATGGCATGTTAAAAGACGAATAAGCCCTTCTGTCAAGCGCCTCAGCCACTTGTAATACACAAAACAACCACGTTAAGGAAGCAAAGGCGGGGAACAATGCATACCATTTTGCATAGAGCCTGGGAGGTAGTCGTAATGGTCGGACCGAAACGAAGGGCTGTTGCCCGCAGTCGAGTCAGGCCGCCGACGAGTAAACCAGGAAAAGACGGAGGGCATTGAGCGACGACAGTTTATAGTAAGAGTGCCCAGAAGGAGGATAGGATATCACTATTGAGGTATCTATTTGTCAAGCGAGGGGGTCACAAGGCGATGGGAGTTTGATTTTGGAAGCACGAATGAATGACAAGGAAGGAGTTGCAATGCAATGGGGGACAAATGTAAACCCTTTCACGACAGCCTCCAAGACAGCACTAAAATGGTGTTCGTGTTCGCCCAATTTCTTGCAGTGGCGTCCCCCCCCCTTTTTTTTTACCACTGTCAAGCAAGAAAATAAACAAATGGGCAGATGCTGTTAATCCGATGGCAACACACCTGATGCACAAGGATCCGCCATTGCATCGCCCTTTCGTCCTTTCTTCATTCCCCTAGCAGACCGCAACCGCCTCTTGTCATCGACCCGACGAGGCACCATGACCTCATATTAGGAGTGCACAGGACTCTAGGACTGCTTATTGCCAGGTGACACGGTTGCCACCATTTTTTTTGAGCCAAGAATACCGCCGCAGGTCGTTCGTTGACTGGATCGGATACACGACCTACGCGTTGCCTAACAGGAGCCAGACCGGATCCTGAGCGTATTCATGTCACACACTGATGCAAATGCTGCCTGCGTGGCACAAATGAAGTTGCGAAATAAAAAAAAAAATTGCCGTGGAAAGGTACGCGTTCGGTTCTTGTATTTGGATCGTCGATGTCTCAATGGAGGGAGCACATTAACCCTGTACCGGGAAGCGTGTGTTGACTGCTACAACAAAGTGCGAAGCAACACGTTGTGCGTTCCCCCCGTGTTTTCCATGTGCCTGAACATTAAGGGCCTATCCTGCAGTGCCCCTTTCCCTCTCACAAATGGAAAACTGTAAAGCCGCCAAATGCCAAGGAGCGACGACCACGGCATAATGATGGCCCTCTCAGTTACTTTTGCATGGTACAAACAAGGGAAATAGGGGAGCGATGCGACGGTTGCACTCACAGAATTGTAGGTTCTATAAAAAAAAATAGGGGCGGTTGTGCGTGCATGCATTCAGCATGATCATATTGTAAGCAGGTGCGGTCATGGGAGATCACACGTCCAGCTCCTTTTTGTCCGAGCTGGTCATTAAAAATAATATCGGTCCTTTTTTTGTATGTCAGTGCAGAGACAGCCAAACCCCACACACAAGATCCATCCCACAGACGCCATCGATCATCACCCTCTTCACTTGCCAACAATGTGTGCACACGGAGGAATGACATGCCAACAAGACTCCAGCCAGCCAGCCCATTGTCCCAAAAAAAACACGCCCGCCACTCTCTTCGCGGGGTCAGTCTGCGCTGTTTGTGTTGTGGGTCGACTTACTTGACCCCTCTTTTTACTCAAACCCCTACTTCTTGCCCTGAATTCCTCTTGTCGTCCTTTAAAACTTCTTAACTCCTTCCCATATTGTGCCTCTCTTTTCTCGCACCCTCTCCTCTGCGCCTTATTGACGTTTTACTACACGCTACGACCCTTTCTCCTGCATTCCTTTCGAATAACGTGCACCATAGACTTTTCGAGTTCCTGTCCTTCATGATCTAACACTGTCAATCACATCCACACCTCCCTCCACGTTCAGCTGTAGAGAGAGTAGTAATACAGAACACTCAACGTACAATTCCACGCACATAAGCATTCGTTTACTCTTCTCATACCCTATACCTTCACTAATAATGCTTCTACGACTCATACGACGATGGTCCGGGAACCTTCCCCAGCTGCTTCTGATCGTACTTGCAGGCACAGCAACAATACCCTCCTGTTCTCAAGCAGGTATTGAAAATACAACAACGCGATGCCAAGTATATGTCTTCGTTTTATGGCACTCTGCTAACATTCTGACCTCTCCTCGACGAAACCGACGTGAATGGACGCGCTGTAGGAGTAACTAGTGCCAGTCTTCAATGCCAATACTCTTTTCTCGCTATCACCAACCTCATTCAGGATGCTTCCTGTACCTTAGAGTCCATGACAGTCTCATCTTCACAGTCCGCACCACCAACCATCCCTACTTCCCCACAACTCTCCGCAGGACCCCTGACAGCTGAACAGCCAACATCAACGAACCCATGGTCATATACCCCCGGGTGGGTCTACAACCCCATCTTTTCATGTTGCTCCTTCTCACCTTCTAAAAACACAACGTCCAGCAATAACGAAACGAGTAACGGGACAAGTGTTGATGCAAGTAATTTGCCAACGTTGATCACGTCTGCAGATCTATCAAGTTATGCGTCCCTTATAGATGAGGGACAGCAGCAGTTGGAATTATCGGTCAGTTATTATACTTCTGATAACGGAGGACCTTCATCCTCGAGTATGGTTCCTTCAGCAGATACGTTCCAGGCGATTGTTCGGTTCCTGGATGCAAATGGGGCATATATGACGGTTCCTGGATCTGGATCAGGAGCAGAGACAGGAGGAGAATCTGAAGAACTGAACCCTGGCGATGCAGAGAGTCTGTTGTATTACGCGTTTGATGCCGTGACATTAAGGCCGACGCGAGTACCCGCAGGTGCAAGGGGCTTGGTACTTCAGATCTTGGTGCCTGGCACGCAGACGTCATTCTGTTTTGATTACTTTGCCCTGCGACTTTGTAAGTCTGGAATGTTATGATCTATACGTTTCTTTTATTTGATAACACGTCAAATCTTGGAGGACTTGACTAACTTTGGTGTTTTTGTCAATGCAGTACAGGGCTCGTATCACCCGACGGCAGAGAGTCTGCTGCAGAAAGTGTTGATAGGTCTGGGGACAGTGGTACTATTAAATGCGGCTGTCATCCCAGTGATTTTGTTCTACGGACTGCCAGGATGGCTCTGGCGCTCAGCGTAAGTCTTCCCTATCTCTTTACTGTTGTTTTTGTCAAGAGCATGGAACTAACAGATGTGCGTGTATTTCTTATTGCATGGTATATGTACACAGTCCTGTGAACTTTTTCCAAAAGAACCCCGTCGTCGACCACTACGTTCCCCTCGCCCTCTTTATCTCAACCTGCCAATGGATTTACAACATCATCCTCCAATACTTTGGCGGCTCCTCTTCTAGTGTGTCCATAATCCACTCCCCGCAAGCTCTTTGGCTTATCCCCTTGGTCTTGATCGGGACTTTCTTTGCCTCAGCATTTGTTCACTGGGCTCTGTTTCTTTGCTACAATCAAGTGATGCAACAACCTCGACAACAATACCATGCGAAACCCCGCCGATGGAGAGCTCCATTGCTAGGACTTTGGGCAGCATTATGTCTTTTGTTGGCCAGGATTGGGATTGTGATGTTGGGAGTGGTAGAGGGTGGGTATTGGTCCGTGCCCGTCGGGATCTTGCTGGCGGTACCAGAGACGGTGGCGATGATCTTGGTTATAGTGTTCTTTATCAAGACCATGTGGAAGCTGTTTCGCAATAGCGGTAAAAAGAGATACCATCCTACTGGCCTTAACAGCGAAGAGATCATAGGCGGAGGCATAGCTGGAATTGGCGGTGCAAAGAAAGGAGGCAACGGAGCAAGTTTATCGAGATCGTCTTCGATGACTCCGCTTTGGGATTCAACAAGTTCGTCTTCCGCAGTGGTTCTGAGGAATGACAGCACACAGGATGATTTGGTCAACTTGTCGAGTTTCCATCACCGTGCATACGTAAAGTCGCTTCTGCACCCAGAGCGGGATTTGAAAGATGCAGCCGGGAGTATGTATGGACGATCAACCATCGGATCCGATAAGGCCTCATCAGCTCCATACAATCGTAAAATTCCAGCAGTGGCAATATCGTCCGCATCGACGAAATCTGGCGAAGAAAGTAGTCGATACATGGGCTCGACACTCAATACGACCATTTCTATGGCGAGTTCTTCCGCGACAGAGTTTGATTTCAATATTCCGAGGGACGGGAGGAGACCGCCACCATTGTCGCCATCAGCAGGATTTGAGCATGACAGGCAGCAGTTTCCTTTTGAGATGTCGGGACAACACGCAATATATGGTAATAAGGGTCGACGGGGAGGAGGAGTAAGCACTGCGCCCTCTGAGAAATCAACATCTGCCCCAGCTTCGTCTCGTGGAGGTAACGGTGGTCCTCCGATGTACGCTCGTCCCAAGAGTAGTCGTGAAGGCTTGAGCGTCCACAAATTGACCTGGAACTCTGCCACCACATCCTACACGGCCACTTCTGCGGCTCAACCTATGACAGGGGCAGCGCCAATACCCTCCGCCTGGGAATATATTGTTTATCCGAAACGACACGTATGGCCATCCATCGTTGGTGCATATCTGTTGATTGCACGACTACCTCTTCGGATCCTGGTGGCGGTGATGACGACATTAGTGCTATGTTATGATGTGCTGCTGAGCATTGGAGCCGCAGAGACAGTCGTTGCAGTTCCTGTATCATGTCTGCTCGGAGGGATGGCTTATCCAGGATCCAGTCAATTTGACAACACAATGAATGTGGCGAGAGCGATGCACACGGTCAACCTCGTCCTGGTGGTGGTGCTGTTGCCGACAATTGTTTTAATCACAATGCTGCATCAAATCCGAATGGTGCAAAAATACAACTGGTGTCTTCGTCTGCTCAGGATTGGCAACTATGACTTTGTCCCAGGCGGTCGAGGTAAGATCAACGAGAATGTTAGGCGTCGTAGCATGTTTTTGCCGGGCGATTTTTTTTTGAATCCGATCAAAAATCACTTTATACTCACAACATGGTTAAATTGTGGTATAATAGAATACACACAGCATCTCAAGCACCCTGTGAGATTCATCGGATACACTGTTGGTTTTGGTGTTGTCGGACTATGCTTTACCATCTTTCTGCTCTTCACGATTTGTACCATCGTGGCTATGCTCCTTGTCGCTGCCACTTTCCGTTCATCCCTCTTCCGCACCCTCGGCTCCCGCGCAATCGCTGCTCTCGGAATCTCATGCCTCCTCGTCCTAATCCTCTGGATTGTCCAAATGCTTGTCATCCGATATCGTTTCCGTATGCCCGGATCCCGCTTCCTTCTCTCACCACAGGAGTCGACTCGAGCCAGCTTTCATCACTGGGAATTCTTCTGGGCATTCTTCAACATCGTCTTTGGTGCGTTCTCGTTCTTCAAGAGAATCATCCTTAGCGTGTTGAGCATGGGCATCTATTCTACCAGGATTGATCTATGTATCATGGGAGGACGGTTTCGACCGTGGGATGGCGGATATTCTGCGTTTGTGGGGCTTGTGCTGGCGGATCATGTCTTGAACAACCCAATCATGCTAGAGTTTGTACAGATTTTGAGAGATTTGTTGTTGGTCCGCCGGAACCCGCATCTGGCACATTATTTCTTGGAGGCCAGAGGGAGGTCGGAATCCGGGGATGGCACACAGCAAGATCAAGAAGCTCGTGAAAGGAGGTCGATGATGATGATGATGAGTCCACAGCAAAGAGCAGGAGGATCGCATAGGCCGTTGAATGACATTGATGAAAGAGAAGAAGCCAGGATGGATGACCTGCTGATGGCGACCAGCTCTGGAGGAGGCATTGGAGCCGGTCTAGCTGTGAAGGGTGGAGCTGTTGTGCCAGAAATATCGAAGATCCATCATTACTTCCGAGTGGACCAGCGAGTTGAGCGCCACGGACCCGGACAAGGCCCTCGCCCATCCTCTTCATCGTCATCGCCGCCACCTGCTTATAATCAGAACAACAACAACCGCTCATCTGCTGCTGCTGCGACGAGAGTGTACACTCCGCTATTGGCTGGGGCGGATGACAATAAGCCAGGGATCCACGTCAAGATGCAGAACGCACACATGAATCCAGACTCTGCGGTCTCACAGGAACAGATCCGACAAACGCTATCCGAGGCCAGGTTGCGGTCGATCCGGATCCGGAATAGGTGGTTCCTCTACGTGACGTTGGCACGGAATCCGTCGTTGCGGTCGTTGAGGAGGACAAAGGCTGCAGATTACTTGTATCCAATCGCATATGGCTCCGAGTACGCAGGGTCACACCAGGAAGAGATCTTGACGGATATTCCCTGGGATCGAGAAGATTGATTGAATTTACCCCTAATGACCATCATGTATTCGCAGTGCAATATTTTTCAGAAATTTTCGCGTCTTTTAAATATTCCAGGTGTACCACTACATAGGCTAGACATAAAATACATTCAAATAGAGGGATGTCAGCGGATTCCGCAACACAACATCGATTTGATCAAAGTTGGCATGCCATGCAAACTCGTCTCTCGTCTCATGAAACTCCTCGTCCGAGAAGTCTACTGTTGCAGGCGCCACCAATATCGTTCTGCAAAAAAAAAAAAAAAAAAAAAAAGGAATAAAAGTGGGTCAGTAGTCGCGAACGTTCCATGCCTTTGCGTGAAAACTTATGCTCCCAGGAGACTCATTTACCGTTCGTATTGTGAAGGTCCAGTTTTTCTAAAGAGAACAGCCCGCTGCCCTCTCTGCTCCTTCGCACTCTTAAGTAGCGCCTTATCTACGCTCGCACTTGTCGTCTTTACATCGGAGAGATCGCTGAGTACCTCTGTCTGACTCTTTCCCCGCCAATCCGACACTGTCAACTTCACACCATGTGACTCTGCAGCACTCGCATTGTACCCAAGGAGATGCCGCGGGGGCATGTATGTCTTGTAGAACACGACATGCGTCGTGTAAATATTTCCATCATTAACATGGAATAAACCTAATGTAAGTGAAGTACCGAAGCGGGGAGCGGATTCGTGTTTAGGACTCAGTATTCGGTCTGTATGTGTGTGTGGGGTTTTTTTCCGATCAAAAACAACTCATTCAGATTAAAGACTTCAAGTAGCGGACCTTGCTGCGATGGATATGTGAGACAAAGTATGTGATTCCCAGCGGACGAAACTTCTTTGCAGTCTTGGGATCCAAGAGTCTGGTGCTGAATCAGACCCATGGCTGGGACAAGCCCTGACTGATGAGCGAGTCCGAAAATGATGGCCATGACTCCGTTGGCTAAAAGCCACAGCGGCTATACAATAATCCATGGTGGGTGAGCATATACACTGAAAGAAAATCGAAGATGCGAACTTGCGAGCCCCTGCTTACCCAGAATTTACGTCCGAGCTTCGATATCCGTCCAGAGAGCGATATGACAAGAGGCAAGATCAAAGGCGTCAAAAATCTGGCCTCTTGATGAGGCATTGCCGATAAGAAGGATATCCCACAGATCCCAGAATATGTCAAAGCTAGAGATCATGGCGTATAGAGTATAGTTGAGTTCCATAATTTCAGAAGAGCAGAGATCACAATGTATCCTTGTCAGAAAAAAAAAAAGGCGATGGCTACCTGTCACGAGTTTCGACTCGCTTTTCCACTGCCCTGCCATGATCTTCTGTGCTATCGTAGTTACAGCGATCAACGCCAAATTTCCGAACAAGACCGGGAAGTTCAAGAGCAGGTGAAAAAATCTTGGGTGCAGTCCATGCTCAGCTAGATTCTTCTCATCCATGTTATATCGCAGGTTATTGAACATCGTCACTGTCAGCGATCCTTTGTAAGAGAGACTGAGCCAGTCTTTCGGACTTGTGAATAGTAATTGAAGAAGAGACAATGGGACTCCATTCGTCTTATTGAAGATGACCAATTTGTTGAAATAAATAGAGTCGATGATGATAGCGAATGCCGACATGAGGCCAAGGCCGAGCGCAAGAGGTACACAAGCCAAGATGAAATGGCGTAGTCCTGCTACACTGGTGAATATATATGGAAAGGATGAATGTATGGGTTATCAATTCCATGTCACACACATGTCAAGGAGGGTATTTTGCCAGGAAATTTGACTTACAGTGACCTGCCCTGCGTAAAAGATGCTCTCGCATTGAGATAAAGGAACATGACTCCCAAGGGGAATCCATAAAGTACAAACGTGATCCTAGTAAAGATGCCAGCCGAGAATAGAACCCCCAATCCAAATGACAGGATCGTCGATGTCGTTTCTGGGGTCGTGGTGAAAGTCGGTCGGGCTGTCGGGGTTGTCGCTGAAGTGCCCGAAGTGGAAGAAGTTGGTGATGTCGTTGTGATTGATGAATCGTGCTCCTTAATGATGGTCCCCAGGACTACTGCACACAGGGCTAAGATGGTCGACTCCACAGTGTTGGAGAACGGGTGGGTATGATAGGCGAGTGTGACATAAGAGGTGGAGACGAGTAGTAGTGCGATAGATGGGGATCTCCTGATCTGACGTGCCATCCTGACTACAGCCCAGTCTAATAGCCGAAAATAGTAGATCAAATATGTGAACAACTATAGTTTGAAGTGCGTTTCAGAGCAAGGCTCAAAGTCTTACCAATGATAAGGGACATGAGAACAAATGCCAGTCTCTGTGTAAGAAATAGTGCGCGGGTTGTGACATAGTGGTCTACCAGGCAGTAGATCGAGGTAATTGTGAGCTTCAATGAACATGAATCATCGTCTCTGATTTAGTTGTTCTTTTGCTTGTGTTACCTGAGTTGCTGCCGGTCAATATCTTCAGGAGTAGGTAGGGAATGCCTGTCGTAATTGCACTACGATGTTATCAATTGAGTGTACGGATGAGAAAAACAAGCGACAAGGAAATGTGGCGCGACGCTCTGCCACAGGCGTGGGTTGCCAGGAAGGAAACGAGTCGTACGGGATGAGGATGGATCGGCAAGGGAGCTCTGGTTTATACTCCCAGGGTATATTCACGTCGATGTGGAAGATGTTTCCTAAAAGTGGCTTGATCAGTTAGACCAAGGGCACGACCATGGATAAGATGAGCAGTTGAGCGCGACATTGGCAGCGCACTGTACCTGCAGTGATCTCTGCCGACTGAAAGAACTCGTCTGGGTGGATGTATCCGGGTGAGACTGCTATGAAGACGCGGACGGCGAGGAGGAACAGGTAGATGTTCCATGTGGCCTTGGAGAAAGGCCTGTGCTGGTGCATCGGCTCGGGTCACAGAGTGTGGGGGGGTGGGGGCGGAGGTAATGCGTACTGGGAGGTGTTGTTAAGAATGATGAAGAGGAATTAGGAAAGAGAGGAGATGGGTATACGGCGAAGGCGTTGAATGACAACGACGGTGCGCGAAACGACATTTAACCTTTGACACAAACCTTGTTTGGATCAGAGAGCGGACCATTCCTGATCGCACAAGTTGCAGTCAGACCGTGCCTCGTACGAAGCCACAGCCATCGAATGCCTCAAAACAACTCGCATCGTAACTTTCTACACATCAATCAACCTGCGACGCGTGTAATTCAACGGCTTTCTCTACTTCTGATTGCCTGCCTGCTCCAACAAAGGGTCGAACACGGGATATTTTATTCACATCGGATCCAATCAACCATTCGCGCACCAGGATTCACCAACACTCGAACCAGCAAATAATGGCGCCCATCGCACCGATGTGGTGGTTCAAGGAGGTTCCGGTCCAGTTCGAGACCTTTGTCGACACCCAGCACTCTGTCAAACATACCGTGCCTCGCCCAAGAAACATCCCTCAATATCCTCTTGGCGACAGCGCTCGACACTTTCAGAACCAGGGTGGAGTCTTTGCCTTCCCCGACCAGTACGCGAAATCTGTTGTCTGGAGGACCAAAGACAATGCCACCGTGCTCGAGCTTATATCTCTCTCTGGAAAAGAGAACACGCCCGCACGCCCAATCTCTTTTCAACTCCACGCGCCGATCCTGCCAGGGGTGCATATTGCCCCATTGACACAACATGGAGGAATCGCTATTTCCTTGTTGACGGCCGATAGTGTGTTGTACCGACTCCATATCTCGGCTATGAGCCACTTTGCGATCAAGGACGAGCCTGCAGATTACTCTTCAGTGCTGCAGATCAAGTGGCCTACCGACAACACACCCCTGCTCTTCAAATATCTCGGAGACAGGCACGCTGCAGTTGCATCGACAGATGGCGCGCTTTTCTTGGTCAGGACGGCTCTGCTAGCTGAAGATGCTAACCGACATGGTATATGCACGAAAATCACATAGTCTCCAGCAAAATTTGAAATGCCCTGTACACCTCCCTTGACTAATGGACGTTGCGCTTGCTACATTATAGAACACGCCGAGGTCAAGGTTTATGATCTTCACGGCGACTCACATCTCAACAGGATACAGCATGTTTCAACAATCCAGAAGCTCTACTCGAAGTTTCAGTCTGCACTTGACAACAATATGTCGGTTCCCGCAGGGTTCCCAGAAATGAAGACGAGCATGGAAATCTTGGCTATGGAGACGTATACCACACATGACGATACGCTGCTTTTTGCGCTCTATCAGGACAGAGCGATCCGCGTGTGGTCCGTGGGTCGCCGTCAGTGTTTGCAGGTCATGAGAAGCCCACCATCACCGAACCAAGCTGGATACATGCAGGAGACAGTTGACGGCTCCTCGCAGGCTCATCTGAGTATCTTGTATAATCCCTTGATGCCTTGGGTTCTACGACTTTTGGTGTATATTCCAACAGAGAGCGATGTCCAACTGTCTATCTATACCGCGCGTCTGGACACTGCGGAGGATGTGGAGTTTTCACCGGGGTCCGTCAGCACCATCCGTCCCGAGTCAGTCACCGGTCCTGGATCCAGCGCCTCCAACTTGATCAGGATGGAGATTAACCTCAACGAGAGCCAGACAGGATATACGATTTGGGGCTTGTGGGAAAAGGATATGAGCATATCGGCTAAATACATGCAGATTGATGATCCGGCCGTTGAACGTGAGCATTTTGACGAGTTCACAAAACGAGACTTATTGGACGGTCGCTGGTGGCCGGCGGCCATGCACACGCCGCCGAGTGGGTTTATTAAGGCAATGAGCGCAGTCGACGATTCGGTTGAGGACGTTTCCAAATACTATGCCGATTATGTCTTTACGTCTGGCCGCTTCTCAGACCGCACAATCATGCTCGCATTGAAATCGCTCTTCAAAGATCAGACTTTTGCACTGGACTCTGACTTGGAGGCACATGTCATTGACTCTATGTCTGTAAAGGCGCTCAATGAACCATCTAATGCCGAGCGGGAACGAGACAGAAAGGGCGAAATCATGAACTGGACACGATTCATCTCGACCTGTGCAAAACTTGATTACGAAGCATCGGTGCCTCTCGGTCTTTCAGTCGCGCCGGATACAGGATACATGATTATCGTCAAACAGAACTCTATGAGCTTCTTCACTGCGTGTGATGACTCGGAGATTCTCTTTCACACTTTCCAAGATAAACAGTTCGAGGTCGCACAGTTCATCGCAACACCGCCATCCCAGCTTAGGAGCACATACCCCAGACTTCAGGACCTTGTCCTCCGCCACGACATCTCCAGGACATTCAGTGCAATCGAATTCTTGAGCCATAAGCTCACGGACGAAGCAGCAAAGAACCTGGAATCTATAATATCGGAACTCACAGCCACGAATGGACCTAGAAACTTTATTGACACTTTCTATCAGGAACATCTGCCACGCTACATCTCCAAGGCCGATATGAACCGAGCTCGCAACCTCATGAGCTCCTGCAGAGCCCCAACAAATGTCTTTAGATATCTGATTCTTCAGCTCCTCTACAGCGCAGACAGCAGCCCTTCCGGATTGACCTCACATCGCTGTATCCTCCCCTACGAAGCCCTTGTTGCCGCGAGTATCCAACAGCTTGCCATCAATAGGTACACCATTGCCCAGAATTTCCTTCTCCTGATCACGGTTATATGCAGCGCATCTCCATCTGCAAGAGGGTGGATACAAGAGGAGACGCAATTCATCTCAGACGCTATTCGCCTCACTCAGTCATTGTTGGTTCTGAAGTGGATCTCAAGTCGCTCAGTCTCACCCGGTGCGACTGCAGCTCCTGGACTGGAGATGCAGTTGTCCCAGATGCGTGTTAACGACGCGCTGCTTGGCTCCAAAATATCATCACACCGACAGAGTTTGACGGGCACCCTGCTTAAGGCGATGGCTACAGAAGCAGGAAAGTACGGCGCGATTGAGTTTCCGATTTACTTGGCCATTCCGCGCGCGGTTTCAAAGTTTTTGCATCAGCTGGGCATATTGAATCAGAGGCCTGAGGATGAATCGAGATACCATGCTGGATTAGCACAGAGACTTTCAGGATTGGGAGAGATGAAACTGCTCTCGCAGTTCCTGGACATTGTGCCGATGACCTCGTCGCTCGCCTACTACCGAGGAAAGGTTTTATTGAACCAAGGAAAGCCAGCGCAGGCGTTGGAGCAGTTCATGGCGGTTACCGCCAGCTTTGGTATGATGCGCATTCGCATTCCTGATGATATCAAGCAAATTGCTGATGTGGATAGACGAAGACTTAATTACTGTCAATCACTGTCATCATGACAATTTAGGCAATGATATCAAAAACGTTGAGCAGGAACTCGATATCATGCAGTTGGATTACGCGAAGGGCATGGTTCGAGGGCACGCCAAGTTGGATGACTACTTTCACCATGTGATCGCCCTCCTGCAGGATAAGGGAGCTCACAAGCAGGTCATCTCTGTCGCCAAGTTGGCGTTGTGCGACTTGCTAAATGTACATCATTTTACTAGACTGTTTCTTTGACAACACTGTCGAGTAGCATTTGCATGAATCTATCGCTAAGCTGGATGCCTTGCTCATTTCAAATTCCTTTAAATCTAGAATACCAAGGTCCAGGTGACAGAAGCCCAAATCCGGACGCTACTGGCCTATATTTTCGTTGCAGCAATGAATACTGGGGCCTATGAACAAGCGTTCAACGCCATGATGTTGATATCGAACGAAGCGGCGTAAGTTTAGCTCTTGTTATGATTTATCTACTATAAGAATTCTGACGAATTATCTAACTTTAACCATTGGTTTCTACAGACGCAAGCACTTCTTGAAAGTGTTTGTGACTGAGATCTGTGCTAACGGCGATGGTGCAAAACTAAGCCTATTCTCCTTCCAAGGACTCGAAGATGAAGTGGAGAAGTTGCTTATGTCGATCGCTGAGCAGGCAGACGTCCTCTCGGCATCTGATAGCTACCGAGTTCTTTATTCCTACTATGTATATAAGGGAGACTTCAGAAACGGTAATGGGAGCCCTTTGTTATGTTGCATGCCTATCATATCTTCAAGCGTAGACTGCTAACACACGTCATGTTCTGCAGCTGCCACGGTCATGTGCCAGTATGCTCGGAGACTGTGCGATGACTCGAACGATACAGAATCGGTCGTGGAACTGTTAGTCGAGGCGAGCAAGGCATACCTGGCAGCGATTAACGCACTCCATCTGGCTGCACCTCAGTACAACTGGGTTGCCATCCCCACTAAGGGCTCTGAGACTGATGAAGTATGAGGACCAATTCAAAATAACGATTGTGCAGTGTTTTGAAGTCATATTTTAAGCGAGACTTCTAACAGCGCATTTGATTTTTCCGTTCCCTGCCTGATTAGCGATCGAAGAGGCGACGATTGAGCTCCTCCACAAGCGTATCAAGCAAACTTGAGATTGTCCAACTGACAGACATGAAGAAGGAATATGCCTTGACTGCGGCTAAACTACAGCTCGTAAGGGAGATTCCAAGTCACATCAAACCTGGTAAGTATTCATTGATCAGTGCTGTCAAAGAGTTCGATAAATGGCTTGTGATGTTGACCATGTGCGATGTAATTTTATCCTGCGCTTTCCTAGCGGCGTTAACAATGTGTGCACGGGATGCGGAAATCATGCTTGTTCGCCTCGGATATTTCGACAAAGCTACATCGCTGGCCTTACTCTGGGAGCTAGATCTGGACGTTGTCTTTAACGCTCTGGTTGACAGATATCTTGACGCTTTGCGTTTTGAACAAGAGTATGTAGCAATCTTTCTTTGTGTAATTTTATAATGTGGACCGAGTTCTGATCCATGTCTCTGATTCTGGTCATGCTTTTATAGTGAGCTCCTTGGAGAGGACGGTCTGAAGGGTGCCAAGAGTACTCTTGTCGACAGAACGCGTTCTGCTTTGGCGCTGCAGACGTTGCAGAAGTACCTGGAGCTCCATGATAATGCCTCTCTGAATTACAAGTATCGACTTGGTGTAACTGAGAGAATCCTGATGAGGAATCGGGATTTCTATGTACAGCCATGGTTGAAACAGCACTACCTTGTAAGATGCGAAGACATGTTTCTTTATTCTCAGTTTATGACAGCGACTGTAATGTGTTTGTGAACTAAGCTTTATGTGTCCTTCTTTAGACTCACAATCCCGAGGATCTGATCCGCCTCTACTTGAAGTTCGGGGATCTGGAAACAGCGGCCAAGTTTGCATCTGTGGTTATTCACCAAGTACGCTTCTAACTTCCGCCTGATTTATGTTGATTCGTTTCGAGAGACGCTGACAACTCATTACTCCCTTTGTTTCTCTTAGGCCATTAAGAAGGACGAACTAGTGTCGCGGCACCCTAACTCGCGCTGGCTCCCTTATTCACTACTGGATGAGATCTTTGAAGGCCTGAAAGAGCAGATTGAAGAGACACAGAGGAGGGCTGCGAGCAGGGATGTCAAGGCAGAGAAGCATGCGAAGGAACTGAAAGCTCTCAAATCGCAATTGGAAGAGGAGCTGCAACTGTATCTCGAGAATGTGGAGAACGAATCGAAGTTTGAACTGGCGAAGCCAAAAGGGCGAGTCATTGGATAATCGAGACCTCGAATAAAAACAAGATCGCAATGTATACATGCTGGGCTGACAGTTGTAGGAGATCGTTTTGCGACGAGCATGGCACAGGCCTCGGACTCGAATTGGGAATAAAGAATATGCCTCTTCGCCCATTGCTGTTTTACTCTTCAAGATAATATGACTATGGGTTTCTCTACTTCTATGAGACTCATGCCCCCGGCGACGCACTCCGCTCCATACTTTTTGATCCGCTCAGCGGTGGAGATCTTAGCCCACCGTTCCAGGTGATCGTCGATCCAATGAGACTGCCATTGATACTCAGGTGACCGTCTCGTTGCCGCACCCTGTTCATCATCACCTCGCGGTACTTGTCCGTCTTTGTGAACTTGGGGACAGAATCTGTTGACATCAGCCTAAAGATGTGCTCCTGGATCCTGTCAAATAGCGAGATGTGGATCAGCTCTCTCTGCGTTCCTCCGTTGGTCGTCCTCTCCCCGTTCTCCCCACCTAGCTCTTGCTGTTGCAATAATGCTGGAGATGACGGAGGCGGTAACTTCGTGGTCGGAGCTTCTGATGCAGTCGTAGTGGATGGCGTTTCCATGTTCCGGACAACAGCCTGCATGTATGCCGTAATATCATGCCTCATCTGATGCGGAAGGTTTAATTCTCGAGGTGAGCCCGATACCAAGTATGTCTCATGGATCGCGAATGCCTGCGTACAGATTTGTTTCTCGAGCTCGCGCAGTGACGCCGGGTGCGGAGTATTCATCGCCAGTCCCCTTCCGCTCACAGCTGCTGCACTTGTCACCGATAGTGACCCCGAAGGATCCTGTCCTTCTGAGAGCGACTGTGCATATGAGCGTGTGGAATTGATAAGCGTGTTGAATCTGTTCTTGTAATCGATAACCTCCAAATAAAACGCAAGGTTTTCTTCGCATATATTGTGCTTCAAAAACGCCCTGAACATCTCTTTCAAGGTCGCATTCGAAAGGATGAGGTTCAACCGTGTCGTGTTCGACGTTGTTGATTGGGTCGAGGAGCCCATGATTGGACCGCCGCCATTGATGTATCCATTTTTACCGCCAACACCCCCTTCGCGCTGTCCCACAGAGTCCTTTCCAGAAGAAGAAGGGGCATACGACGATAGAGTGCCGGAATCGGACAGGATCTGAAATGCAGGGTCGTTGAGGATCTGTGAGAGTCGGCGGATGGGTTCATTGTTATTGTTCGACGAGAAGTCTTCGTTATAAGTCGTGGAACCCCCGAGGCTCGACTCGTCGGCAGAGCGGCGCTTCTCACGCGCGACGGAGATAGGGAGTCGTGGAATCGTATTGGAGGTGAGCTTGAATTGTGTGGAGAGTAGCAACTCAGGGTTGGAGTGGCCTGACTTCGTGCTTGATTGACCTCGTTCTATCAAGCATCGCGGGGAACGCAGGGATTAGATCGTGTAAACTGAAGAGTGGCACATGCTCTTCGTTAGGGCCATGTAATTTTCCTTACCATCCATCCAGTCTGTATTGACGCTACTTCCGCGGCTGCGGACAAGACTCTCCCATCCAAGAACGGCCCTTCCAAGTTCTGTAAAGTGATAAAGCGCTGAGTTGCCTGTCTTGAATAAGGTTAATCCATTCCTGTTCTCGTCCCCGACCTGTTCAATATATCGCGCCCTAATCATCTCCTGCGCAATACGGGTCGCCTCCTCTTTACTGATCACTGACGTGTAGTCCAACAGCCAATCTACGGCGGCCTTTCCATAGAACGTATGCTTGTACATATCATAGTTGTGCTGCTGATCCTTGACCTCAATTCCATTAAACCGGTCAATATTCGCCTGAACCCGATCTCTCCCGGGGCTCGATGTCAAAGGTGAAGTATCTCCATTGGAAGAATCTGATGACCGAATGAGCACATTAGGTCGTTGCCCCGCAAATCGTTTGGAAATGATATCAACAGCCTTTTGGTTCAACACAATCGCATCCTCGTCTTCGGTGCGTTCCAGAAACAAGATCCTCGGTGTCGCATTTGCTGTGATATGTCGAGTCTCCTCAATTGACAGCGAGTTCCGATGGACAAACTTTTCGACAATGTGTGCGCCTTTCCCCGTAATTTGATAGACTCCCTTGTTCTGAAATTCACGTTTGCCTGGATCTGAGGCACTTTCGAATAAACGAGCGTCCATAAATGTCTGACAGAGGTTCTTGGCCATGTCGCGCGATAATGAGAATTGAGTGGTCACGACTCGAGTGATGATCCGAGTGGGGTCTTTTGGGTCGGCATCGTGGTTTGCCTGGATGAATTGGAGACCCCCGAGATTAGAGATGGCGTCTTCAGCAATGAAACTGTTGGGATAGCTCCTGAGGAATATCTTGTGGTTTTCGATCGGGAGTGATATCATCAGCGTCGAAAACAGATCAAAGATGTTCTAGCAGTAGTGGGTATAAAAAAACAAAGCATTTCTTAGTTTCCACTCTACTCAAAAGTAGTCATTCCCTTAGCTTGGAGCTGACTGTGGTCTCTCCTCGTCAGCGAAGAATGCGTTGGTGGTCGAGCCTATTGCTGCATCAACAGCTCCTTTCAGACATGCCATGCAGCAAAAAACCATGCAAGGCACCTAAAACCACATGTTGGAAGGGGTGCATGATCCTTGCTGAACTGGGTTTTCGTCTTGCATGGATCCGACAAAAAAAAATTGATCTTGTTCGGAAGCCAGCGCATTCATTTAAGCGCAGTGATGCAGATAAACATATCATAACTCACCTTTGCAAAGGCGCGACCAGACGTTGTTGTTTTCATGCTGAACGCGGGGGCACAGCACGATTAATGTAGTGGAAAAAAAATGTATCGGAACAAGAAGAACACCAAGGAGTGATCCAGACAGGACCAAGCTTTTATAACTTGTACCTTTGTCTTGCAGGAAAGAGAAAGGAACAGCAACTTTGGTCAGCTTATTATTCGTTTCATTAACTTCTTTCTTTCTCATCACTTCATTTCCTTTTGTTTTCCTGTCCTCGTCCCTTAAGTCCCCCCTTTCAACTTTCTTTCCACGATCCAGGAGAGAGTAGCGAATGCAGGCCGGAGAGGACATAAATATAAATCATACTCTGGAAAGGAGGCGTACAATCCAAAAGGATTTCTGTCAGCAGGGCATGGAGATTTCAAGGCAGGAAATGTAACCAAAACGCCAAAGCAAGCCATATCCTCAAGCTTCATCCTCCATGATAGAGATCTTTCCGCCGGCAGTTTTTACGGTCATTGGCTCGTGTGAAGGAATGATTCAATGCCCACTGTGTCACGGTTGGACAGGGGTAGGTGGGAGGTATACACTCTCTAGTTGCGCAATGAAGAACAATAGCTTTAAGCTTGAGGATATAACCCCACATACGGGCAGCAAGATAAAAGGAGGTGAATCCGCATGCACAATTCAGTTCAAAAAGAATAGGGACACCGCAAACGGAACGATAAACAATCGAGGAGACAGGGTGGAAAGGCCCAGACATCGAGACGAGATATAGAGTAATAATGAAGTGAGCCAGAATTACCACGGTAATAACATCGAGGAAGAGAGGGAAGGAGCTTACAAGAGCACGAGAGATACCAAGGGGTGCAATAGTGAAATTGAATAGAAAGGTGCAAGTTGGTCGAAACAGGAATGTAATCCAAGCGTTCTCGCTAGTACTGTTTTCTAGTCCGAAACAGCGCGACAGGAACGCGAATAATGTTTTAAGAGCAATTGACCGCGCATACCGAAAAAAAAAAAAGGAAAGGAAAGGAAAACACACTCAAGGTTATGTCGCTGAAAGCAAACAGTAGTTCTGCATTCGGCTCTTCGGCCCTGAGAGCTTTTTCTCTGTTTCTTTTGCTCATTTTGAGAAGAAGACGGATGGATAACTCCTCTCCAGCCAAGAGTGAGTATTGTTGGTTGCTCTCTTAATTGCTCCGCGCGAAGGTTGCGGGCAGTCATACAGTAATTTCCATTTTACCTATTTTTCGTCGCCCTGAGTTATGCACAAACAGCCCACTACAGAATAAGGCTGATCAACACTCGGAAAGGGAATGCACAAAAGTAAATGCAATGCGTCAATGGAGGATGACTCGAGCAGGTCAGCTCTATAGGTGTGAATAACTACGGATGCTAGAGCAGTCTACGCGGAGTGGGTAGGTAGTAGGTGTGAAGCGGAAGCAGTGCCTTAGACAGCAAAAGGAAACAAACCGCTAGAGCGATGGTGGGAAGGAGACAGGAAAAGAGGAGAGAGAGAGAGAGAGAGGAATGAAAGAGCGAAAGTGAAAGAAGGCAGGTGAGTGGGAGGGAGACAAAGATGAGAGATAACGAGAGCGCGAGAGCGCGAGAGGAAAAAAGCCAAGGGCATTAAGTGGACTCCGAAATGCATAATATGGGATATACAGGACAAAGGAACGGACAATGATCTCGTGTCTACTTTTTCTTCTTTACACTCCTCGCTGCAGGAGAGCGCCTTGTCAGTGTGGTCAATAGCTCGCTGCGTACTCGTACTGTCCACCTGTTCACTGCCCCTGAGTTTTTTTTCACTTTAATACATTTCCATGCTTGGATACGATTGGGTGGTCTCCATAACCCCCACCCCTAATCTAGCGCCAACTGGGGAAGATTCACCACTGTGCTGCTGTCAGAAGCGCATCCTGCTCGTCCTTTTAGACGCTGGGCCTATTCAAACACAAAAAACAACGAAAGTGCCCAATCCAACATAGGTGTCTCCCATGAAGTCCACCTCCGTTGCTGTTCTTCGAATCACGCCTTGCGCTTCCAGGTACCGGCGTGTCGCTCCGCTCAAAATGCACAACGCGACTTGTCACAACGCGAGCTTTCAATTCCGTTTTTAAAACTCCTCTGCGCCGACTTCCACGACGTATTTCTAATCCCTAGTCACGTGCGATTTCTCTCCAGAAGGCAACAGATGGATGCCATCATCATCGTTCTTCAACGTCTCTTTCAAGCTATTGCATCATCTCCAAGACGCGACACCTGGTCACCAGTAACGATACAAGTTTAACACCGTAACACAAACCCACTCATACTCCGGAATTGGGACTCATCTCACTGCACACATCTCTGGAATGACCCCATCATCTTCGAGGGGACTCCACAGGGTCGCGTTCTGGACCGTGACTCTGTGGGCCGTAGTGCTCGCCTACGTCGCCACCACGGTCATGGCACTCGACGAGGCTCAGGCTGGAATTATGGACTGGTATGCCGAATCAAACATCAATTGTATGCTCATGCTGCCCTAATACGCTACCTCGCACCAAAGACCCCCAACTAACGATCCGTCACTATTTTCATTGAACGTAAATTATCAGGCACCACAAGTGGATCGGCACGCCTCACATGTCTGCAGCTCCGCGTACTGTCCGAGGATCGAATACAATTTATGTTGCCACGGATAAGAATGTTGTAGCTGCGATCAGGGCAAAGTCCGGCGAGTTGGTATGGCGCCAGGTACTCCGTGAGGATGAGCCCGTTCACGATCTACGCGCTATCTCAGGAAGTAAGTCCTTTGCTATGATGGATCTATTATCGTCAATCGGCATGGTCGTTTTCTTTTTTTTTTTCGCGTGCACTGGCTAATGCCACTGATCCGTATTATTGTTGCTTTATTGTACACATCGTAGATCTTCTCACGCTCACTGGATCAAAGGAGTTTCACAGTCGACTTTTGGATGCCAAGACGGGACAAGTTCTTTGGGACTTTTCACCAGCTGGCGAGGGCATCGTCCCCGGATCGGCCTTTGGCCAGGCTGTCACCGTCACCTCCGAGGACTCGAATCTGATCATCATGAACCAAGGCGCCCATGTCCGAAAAGTCAGTGCCAAGGCAGGAACGGAGCTGTGGCACTGGAGCGCAGAAGAAGGCTCGCCCACTACCTACTTCTCAGTCTTGGAGTCCAAGGGCTTTGGTGATAATAATGATGTTGTCTATGTCTTGGGACTCCAGCGCGGTATTGCCGCATTCTCGCTCGAGGTTGTTGCATTGAATTCGATCACTGGAAAGGTCATCAAGACCTTTAACATCAAATCTAATATTGCCGCCTTCGAAGATACCATGACTTTGGGTGGTGGATCGACTGGCAAGCCTGGATATATCGTGTGGCTGGAGCAAGATCACTTGAAGGTTTTGACCCTTGGAGGCGATAAGGCTACGCAGTCAACCTTGAAGGTATGATCTGTACCTTACAGAAGTTCTGATACAAAGTACGTAATGCGCTGGAGAATAACACCTCCCTCACAATCTCGCTGTTCTCTCTAATAGAGCATTCTTTCTGAGATCCCAAGTTTCGAAGAGCTGGTTTCCAAGCTGGAGTTGGTTGACGTCGGATTGCCAGATGGTCACACCAAGTTCATTCTCAGTGGAACTGTCGGTGAATACAACGACGCAAAGAGCGGTGGTCTTTTGGAGATCAATGAAAAATCAGGAAAGTTTGTAGTCCTGAATGATTTCGGCGAGCGCACTGGATTCTCGACATATTCGGCGACAACCAAACCCGGCACCGACGAGGTTGTTGTCTTGAGAGCCTTCCGTGAGGACTCTGACACTGGAGGCTTGGAGCTGTTCGATGTCACCGAGGATCAGGTCACTCTTCAAGAGATCATCCCTCTCGAATATGAAAAGTACTCTCATTTTACATTCGCATCTTTGGAGCTGTACTCCAAAGGCCAGGGTATTCAGACTCGCATCTACTTTTCCACAATGGACGGATCCTTCCACGCTTACTCGGATGTTGAGTCTGAGCGCTGGTACCGTGAGGAGTCGTTAGCTTATGCCAGGGATGTGGAATTCGTCGACCTGCCTGAGCGCAAACTCTGGACCCAAGATGTCAACGAAGCGGGACAGGTCAAGGAGGATAGAAGCCTGACGATTGTCGGGCGCTACGTTGAGCGTCTATCCTCGCACATTGCTCAGTTGAAGGGGTTGCCAGGCTTCATCTTGTCTTACGCCAACCCTTCTTCCTTGTTCAGCAAGGCTCCTGTCGCCACTGAATATTCAGAAGTTCAGATTGGCGCCCCCAACAGGACCGTGGAGCCCCTGTACCGTGACCAGTTTGGGCTCCGCAAGCTCTTGATCTTTAGCACGGATAAGGGCAAACTTGTCGCAGTCGACTCTGGAAACAAGGGTCAGATCGTTTGGAGCCGTTACTACCCTTGGGGTCACGATATCAAGAACATCGTTATTGTCCGCCACGCGAACGTCCGCCTTCCTCCTATCCTCGCCGTGATCGCCCAGACCATTGATGGTGGCGTAAGTACTCGTCCGCTGGCATTTAGTTCTTAACTCGATAGATTCTGTCTGCATATTAACGTTGTGAGCTCGGCCCTTTATTTGCTTCGGTTAAATAGCGCAATAAGGTCATTCGCACGTATCGTCTAAATGCCCTTACCGGAGAAGACTTCCAGTCAGGCAACTTTTTTTTCCCTGCCTCAGCTTGGATTCCTGCCGGATATTTGGGTGCCTTCAAGCTACCTTTGGAGGAACCTGATGAGAAGACTCAGGTCCTGTGCCTTGTCGACGACCGTATGCACATCACAACCTTCCCCAGCACAGATGTTGTCCTGGAGGCGTTCAAGGTGTTTTCGGATGACTTCTATTTCATGTTGAATAACAAGGTCGGTGCGAAGCAACTCAAGGGCTACAAAGCCATCGTTTCTGCAAATACGGAACGCATGGATGTCGAACCAACATGGACAGTCCCTTTCCCAGAGGGCGAAGAGATCGCGGCTTTTGCGGAGAGACCTTCGTACGAGATTATGGCCTCATTGGGTCGCGTGCTCGGTGATCGCGGAGTCCTCTACAAGTACCAGAACCCCAACTTTGCGACAGTAATCACAATCAACAGGAAGCCCAAGCAAGGTTCCGCGCCCTACTTGACTGTGTACTTGGTTGACGTTGTCAAGGGTAGCATTTTGTACCAGGCGACTCACGAGAATGTAGGACTGAACCAGCCCATCCTTGCGACTCAGTACGAGAACAATGTCGTGTACACTTTCTGGTCTGAGGGTGAGACGTCGACCTCTGCAAAGGGATTCCAGGTCGCCTCACTGGAGTTGTATGAGAGCAAAGTCCGCAATCAGCGCACCAAGAGTGACACTTTCTCCTCCTTCTCGACCGAGCGTCCTCATGTCATGGCCCAGTCCTTCCCCTTCCCTCATTCTGCAATTGCCATCGGTGTTACTTCCACTAAGGCTGGCATTTCTGCCAAAGATATCCTCTTTGGCTTGTCTCGCCAGTCCGTCATGGCACTCAACAGGCGTTTCCTCGACCCTCGTCGCCCCACTAGCGCCCCTACTGCGATGGAGAAGGAAGAGATGTTGATTCCTTACTCAGCGATTACGGACGACCCAAGACTCTTCCTGTCGTATAGCCTTGAAGTTGCGGGTGTGAAGAAGATTGCGACGGCACCAACGTTATTGGAATCAACGACGGTTGTTGTCGCGTACGGACAGGATGTGTTTGTGACCCGCCATGCGCCCTCAAAGACATTTGATATCCTTAACGAGGACTTTTCAAAGTCGCAGTTGATGCTGACAATTGTGGTGTTGGCCGTTGTGCTGTTTGTCACGGCTCCAATGGTAAGTCCTATTTTTTTTATATTTCTTTTACCGTGCTAATTCAGTCTTGATATTAATGCTCATTGCTTGTTTACTATTTGCGATCTTGTAGGTGCAAAAGAAGATGCTCAAGGAACTGTGGTATTAGGTGCGGACAGACTAGGAGAAAGATGTTTACAAAAAAAAAAAAAGAGGAATATCTGCGTTAAATAGAGAAATAAAAGCCCTTAAAAATGTACGCGATGACATATGACCGCGTCAGAAATGAAAGTAGCACCCACAAACCCTCTCTTACTCTCACTCACTCTCACTCTCACAATGGGTGCATAAAACAACCTCTTGTCAGGCTACTTCATCATCGCTCTGAAACGCCTCCTCACCGACAAGCAGACATTTGACACGCTCTTACCTCGACTTCTCGGCTAATTCAACCCGATAACGAACATCGCTTTGACCTCGGTCTCCACACCAGTCTCGGTACTTTGCGAGTCAACACCCTTACCAGAGCTATAATAGCGATATTCGATGATTAATTAGTTGAAGTAGGATCTGTATAGTAAGTAAGGATTGCAGTGATGGGCGAGGGTAAAAGCGGGAAGCCTCTCATCAACGATGCATCTGTAGACATCTCACACATTAGTATAATAAAGACCGATTTCAACGCCCTTGGCCGATTTCTTTACTGAAGCGGTGACATTAACAGGTCGATTTAGGAATGCACACCAGCTGATACCACTACATTTTGAGATGATCCGTTGTTCTGGCGGACGGACCAGTTCAAATTTGGACTGGGGTTTCCCCGCATGGCTGCCCAAAGGTGCTATTAGTTCCGGCTGATACGAAGACTCTTTCGTCGTGGTATCTGTTGGGGCGAGGCTGCAGTAGGTACGGGACGTGCATCGTGCGCTTCATCTTGATTTGCTTTGCATTTTCTGGAAGAAGTAGCTTGGTTCTGTTGCGTGTTGTCTATTTGGACGTGTTGATCATTCTTCGGACTCCTTCCCGTTCTGTGAGATGGTATTCTGGTTCCCAGGAGTTCTCGCTGAGAGTGTAGCCTTTCCATTTGATCCGATATTCCCACCTCCCGTCTCCGGAGAGGTCGACACGGTGGTCAAGGACTTTCTCCACTTCAAAGATACTAAGGTTCTCAAAACCATGGAGTACTAACTTCAGCCGGGATGGAGCAAAACGACGTCTGAGCAATGTTCCGGTACCATCTTTCAATTCGCATGCTACACCTGCGTTGCGGCGTACGACAGTGTACGGGATTTCATATCGTGGGCTGAATTTGTCTCCCACGATTAGATCGAGCGTCAAGACTTTGGCGCTATCTCGTAAGGAGTTGGGTAAAACGGCGATATTGAACCGTTGGATCATTCATTATTGCGTAGCTTGAGCTTTGAGACTGATGGCTGGGAAAACAGTTTCGGTCATGTATCTCAAGCGTCTAATGGGCTCATCGTGGGACATTAGATGATTCTTGTGGTTGTTGCTGAGTATACTGTGTAGGGATGGATGAACAGGATGCAACGCTGGAGAGAACCGATGACCTATGATGGTGGTGGTGATGATGATGAGGGCGCCATCAGGTATGGTTGTATGGTTTTCTATATTCTCCATGGGTGTTGTTCATCATGTCATCTTGAATCCACATTTTCTTCACTTGGCTGACGGTTGCTAGTAATGCTGCTCTGCTATGTCACAATTGTACATCCACTGGTCTTGGACACGTTAGTCAGTGCCAGAGCTCCTTCCTTCCCAATTGAGTTGTTTTTTAGGTTCAAAGTGGTCAAAGTGGTGTTGGTCTTGAGTGCCTCTGACAGCGCCAGAGCTCCTTCCTTCTCAATCGAGTTTCTCTGTAAGTTCAAAGTGGTTAAAGTGGTGTTGGTCTTGAGTGCCTCCGACAGTGCCAGAGCTCCGTCATTCCCAATCGAGTTGTTCTCCAAGTTCAAAATGGTCAAAGGGTTGTTGGTCTTGAGTGATTTCACAATTACTCGAAAATCACTAGCTCGAGGTGTCAGCTCGATGGATAACTTACGAAAATGTGTTAATCTTTTGGGTTGTAAACTAGGAAGCTTCATGAAATCCTTGGATAGAACAATATGAATCGTTTTCATATTGGGATGTTCCATGATACGAACAAGTATTTCATATCGTGTGGATGTTGAAAGTAGTTTGCTGGCGATGCTTGCTTCAAACATGCGGAGATCAAGTCGAAGAATTGATACACTTGACATCTTGAGTGCTTTATCAAGTGCTTCAAGATCAGTCCTGGAGCAATCCCATCCGAATGCGATATCCAAGTCGTAAACACCAGCCTTCGCTTTTCTGATGGCCTCATAGAGCTCGGCAGCAGCAAAACTGGACTTCAAGGTCACTTTGAGACTCCTAAGTTGCTCGTCAAATACACCTCACACCAACTGGACTACATCTCGCAGTTTCTGCGTGTGCGCCTCTTGATAGCCTGCTCGATAGTGGTGGCGGCAGACCCATTTGACGTGGCCATCCTTGGTTGTCATGCGGTACAGATTACCCAGCAAGTTATCCGAGCCGCTGGCTGATAGATACGACCCTAGTTGGCGCAGGTCGACTCCTTCCAATCCCTCGACGCCAGCAAAGTAGGTATCAAGATCTTGCTGCGACATCATCACATTACCATCAATGTCCACACCGTCCGACTTTTGAATTAGAGTACGACACTCCTCCAGATATTTCAGGGAATAGTCAACCCCCTCGACAACCTTGGACGTGACGGAGTCGATGGTAGACTGCGCAGAATCGAGAATGTCGACTACCTTCAAGCTCGCCAGCGCTGGGACAACATGGCCTGCGATACTCGTCCCGACCTTGATCATCTCGAGCATCAACATCAAAAAAGGTCCGTATTTTTTGAAAAACTCTGTCGGCTTGTTGACGACATATCCTTCATGGTTGGCCAGATGAAGGTGGTGAGGGATCTTGCTTCCGGATGCCTCGGAGTGTTCACCACACTCACAGATGAAATGCAAGCGGAACTTGGTGCGGAGCATGGTCTTCGGGTCCCAGGGTGTCGACTCTTCAGGAAGAACAATGAACAGCCTTGGGATGGTGTATTCAAGCAGCTCGTAGTTCCGGGTCAATATGGCCTCTGTCTTGCTCTGGATCAGAATCAAGCGATCATTGGCCTCTTGTACCCCCTTCAAAACTTGCTTTACAATGTCCTGCGTTGTATGGCCTTGATCATAAATTCCACCCAACTGGTGAAGGACTGTGCTCTCGAATCCAGGATTCGTTGTTGATATTGGAGGGTCAACATGGACATGCTGGACTGTGGTGGACAAGACAACCTCCAGGACTACATTCGGGCAATGCTTGATGCGGTCAGGCTTGATTCTAAAGCGTAGAAAATAAAATAAGGTACCTCCTCAGCATGACTATTCTTCTTGACTCGATGCAACTATGTATTGAGTCCACATCTGCATGCTTTTCGTTACATGTTTTCATCCGAATCCCTCATCATAGTAACCGCAACTTTGCCGTTCTTGACATATTTGACCCCAGGAAAGACCGGTTGTATGTCCTCCCAGTAAACGATATTCTGCCCATTGACATTGTTGAGAGGGATGTCTTCGATATCCAACTTTGCAATCAAGCGGAATGATTGAGCGTCTTCCATCGCTGGCTCTTGATGACTTTCGTTTGTTAAAATAGTGTGAGAAAACGAGTGAGGATGAGTGCTGGAAAAAAAAGATCAGATGGAAAGAAAGAGATTGATAAGAAGGATTTGCGAAAGCATGAGTAAACATCGTGCCACCACCGCAATACTGCATGAGTGCACAATGCAGCGTTTTGCTGAAAGAGGAATTGCATCTGTCACATTGTCCTTTGCCCACGGTATTTTTTTCTCCCGCCCATGCTGCTCCTGTTTTTCAAGGATATCTGATATCCATTTCCCGTTCGATTACAACCCTCAGAGGAATGTTTTCGACCCATATCCTTTACCCAAAGGTCACCTTCTCACAAGAAGCTTCGCTTCTATGATAGCTACAGTAGAGATGCAGCTCTCAAACTCGATACTTCCCGACAGCCAATGGCTTAATCAAAACGTTCCCTGATTCGTCGATTTACTATTGTCTTCTTCATGTTGGATAACTATGAGATAAGCATCTGAAGAAGAATCATTCGGCAAGTATTCAGACCACCCTTGCATTTTCTTGCTGTATTGAACTACAGGCTCCAGCACAGCCGCAATAATTTGCGTTTAATGGTAGAAGACACCTTGTGGCGTGAATTCGTATCCAAATATTCTAGAGCCAAGACTCTCATCAAATACATCGAACAAATAGATCATCGATGAGCAAATGTCACGATGGGTGAAATTTGCCAGGGAGGTGGGCACTAGAGTCGAACTCAATCATTACCTTGCGAGCCGGGTGAGTTAACATTTATTTTTTGTACCTCATAAGATCACCAAAAGGTGGATACGAACAGTTTAATCGAGAGTTGGAATAAGACTCTAAAACGATTTCATTTGGGACACGAGTGCGACGTTCGCCTCAATTATTTATTGGAGGGAGTTGCGAGCCTGGATTTTCGTATAGCGTATTACAAGCCAAAGAATGGTCTTCAGCCTATTACCCTGTCAGCATCAGATAAGGCAGGAGGCCTAAAGCGATGGCTTTGTCATTCAATCAAGCGCGAGAATTGGTCACAGAAAAGACCGATGAAAGCAAGATACCACTAACTTCGTTATTGCCCCGTCAGCCATAACGTAAACACTTTAGTAACATACACTTTCCACATGAAGTTGCGGTCATGACAACGACCAGAGCATGTTCATCCACACAAATATGGACTGCAACACCAGAGTCCTATCCAACTTCCTGTTCGCGCGCATTATTATCAGTACCGTTGTCATCACTATCACCAACCTCCCAC
Source organism: Dissophora ornata (assembly GCA_025201705.1). Taxonomy (NCBI): domain Eukaryota; kingdom Fungi; phylum Mortierellomycota; class Mortierellomycetes; order Mortierellales; family Mortierellaceae; genus Dissophora; species Dissophora ornata. The sequence goes on from MU616576.1 coordinate 28,808, forward strand.
AGATGACTGCTCTGTATCCTGGAACTGCTCTGACAACTCCCCCATCAGTGCCAGTCGCTTACCACTCTCTCCTTCGGGATGATGCCCTACCATCACACCTTCCATCATCACTGCGACCTTTCGCAACGTACCAACGCTTCCGCATGGTAATGCCCCCTCACCAATAATGCTGGTAAAGATTTTCTTGCGAAAGAGCTGCTTGCGTTTGAAGCGTTTGTATGTTCGTGACGGACTAGCAGAGGTGGCTGATTTCGGGGATTACATGCCCACGAACTGAAGAGCGTAATAATCTAATTATAATATCATGCCCGTACAAAGAACAGAGCCTCGTAGTAGCCTAGTCACCGCTCAGGCTTGGTTAAACTTATCTTCGATCTCGAATTTGTGGACACAAGAAGACTTGAAGCCTTAAAAGCAATCGTTTGATCAAAAACTTTCTCTAGATCCACAGTTGAAGCAGTGGTTTTTCAATAGCCCTTCTTAAAAGTTGTCGCCTCTCGATTTTGCTCTTTACACCTCTAAAGCTCCAACCATGCCTAAATTCCCCAAGAATCCGCTCGATTTGCCAGAGCTGCGAGCACACATCAGCCGATTCGTCACTCCAAACGACGCCATTGCATGTGTGCAGGTATGCAAGGATTGGACCCACGACTTCTCTGCCGCAGTGTGGCACACTATCAACTTCAAGACCCACAAAGGGCTTGAGAGCTTAGGTTGGAAGGTTCTGAGGAAGTACGGCCACCATATCCGCGTTGTCAAGAATCTGGAAGTCAGCTCACATCTCGACATTGTGCTTTGGTCAAAGGCGTCCAAGATACTGAGTCTGCAGATTTTCATGGACCCGTCATTGCGATTTCAAACAGACTGCAGCGAGATTCTCAGCCGAAACAACGCCAGCCTCACAGTCGTTCGCATTATTCAACACCCTGATTGCCTCACGACGCAGCTGCGATTCTCTCTTGACTCCTTGATCCCCACAGCCTGCTCCAAAGATTCTTCGAAACTAACTGAGCTCCAGATTGCAGGACTCCATCTGGCCTCAGATACGGTTTCAACGCTGCTGAAAGCCTGCCCCTTCCTCGAGAGCTTCTCTATGAGGGACACCGTCATTTCCCCTGCCACGATCAAAGACACATTTCAGCATCAAAGAGTGAAATGTCTAGTAGCGCCGATCAAACAGGTTTTCACGGTGGGTTATGATACAACCGTCTGCCCGTCCCTCTTGGCCCACTTCCCGAATCTCGAAACTTGGCATACATGGACCCAACCACCAACGTCGAGCCTTGGAGTTTCTCCTCACATCATCAAGACCGAAGTTATCAAGTTTTGTCCTAACCTCAAAGCCCTCTACGCGCAAGCCCCGAGCACTGTGACGGTACAGCTAGTGTGTAGTGGATTTGAGGGCCTGAAGGAAGTGTGCGTTTCGCACGTAGCGATGACCTCCAGTGTAATTATGGCGATCCTGACCCATCAAGAGACGCTAGAGTTTGTCAGGACTTACGAGCCCTACGATGGATTTTATGAGCAAGACAATGTCAAGAAAGTAGAAGATTATGTAGGATATAGCTGGAGGGTTCAGATGCTGCTTCTGCTCTGTCGCAGACTGAGGGCGGTCGAGCTTCCTATGCACGAGATGGATATGGACGAGATCGAAAGGTCAATGTGGACGTGTGAGAATTTGCAGATTCTTCGAGTCAGGGTCCAGGGCTTGGACACTAAGGAGAAAATAGATCGTGCGATACAGATGTGGCTGGATGGAAGCAGACTACGCAGGGAGCTAGTGAATGCGAGTGCTTTAGGCAGAGGTGAGACTGAGGTTGAAGCTGCAGTCGATTTGACAGACTTCTCGATTGAGGCGCGAGTTGCTAGGCGTTTACTGAAATTTGACAGACTCAGCACCGTCTGGTTAGGCACTAAGACCTACAATGTCTAGTATTGTTCCCAACTGCACCTTTCCGTAATGCAGCCATCTGATAACATTGACAAAAGAATGACACGTGGATACACAGGGTCCTCGTGCCCGAGCTTCCGATATTCATGCAAAAGATTGAAATCTGGCCCGTGCTCTCCGATAAAATATTACTCGTTTACTCTTTACTCTTTTTCAAAAAGCCTATTTCGACGGTTCCGCTTCTATTTCTCCCATGCAAACATCAATGGTCTCAGGAGCCAAAAGCCCACTCGAGTTGCCAGAGCTTCGCGCCCGGATCAGCCGATTTGTCAGTTTGAAGGATGCCATCGTATGTGCGCAAGTATGTAAGGACTGGAACCAGGATTTCACATCTCAAATCTGGCGTACTATCGACCTTCAGGCCAACGATAAGTTCATCAAGTTGGATCCTATGACTATCTCAAAGCACGGCCATCGCATCCGCGTAATCAAGAACCTCAAGAACGCTGACCAAGTCGCGGCACTGCAGTGCTCTAGTATCTGCAACTTGAAGCGCTTGTCAATGTTTATGAATGGAGCGCAAAGTACTCTTTTGCAGTATTACGATATCCTTCGCCGAAACAACTCCAACCTTACCCGCATCGACATTTCTGCTGAACAAGTCGACCAAGTTAATGTCGAAACAAAGCTCTACTTTGTCGTCGACGTGTTGGCTCCCAGCGCTAGTACTCTGGCAACTTCGAGGCTGTCTGATCTCAGGATCCGGGGACTGGCTATGACGTGGGAATCATTCTCATCTTTGTTGCGGTTATGTCCTGTCCTAAAGTACCTGAAAATCCAACAAACGACCCTATCCAATTGTTACAGCACCGGCTTTTACAAACATCAAAATATGACCTACCATTCAGCGCCACTCCAACAAATCTTCCACGCGGATCCTCGCAAATCAAATTCGCAGTCGCTCCTGAGATATTTTCCGAAACTGACGCGGTTGGAGACCTGGGAGACTTCAGAAGTTCTCGATATCCCTTCGCATGTTATCAGATACGAAGTGGCCCTTTGCTGCCCTTTTCTGGATTCCCTGGAAACAACATCTCAAAGTTCCACACTGGTCGAGATGGTTGTGCGGGGTTTCCCACATCTTGCAAGTATCTGTGTTGATCATATAAATCTGTCACCTGAGGTCATCACGGCGATCCTCACCCACCAGCAAACCATCGAGCGCGTCTACACTTTTCCTCCTTCTGTTGGTTTCTACAAGCAAGACAACGTTCTAGTCATCGAAGATCCTCTCAGAAGTTTTGGCTGGATTGTACAATTGTTATTTCAAACGTGTTCCAGACTAACACATGTGCTGATCCCAGCTCATGAGATGGACATAAGCGACATTGCAAGGGTAACCTGGTCCTGTGCCGACATAGAGACCTTACACACCAGGATCCAGGGTCTGGATACTGCTGAGAAAATCAACCGAGCACTTCGGATGTGGGTCGCTGGCAGGGCCCAATCGGCAGACTCGACAAGCAGTCTTGAAGAACACTTCACGATCGAAGCTAGAGTTTCGAGGCACTTGCTGAAATTCAAGAAGCTGAGGTCAGTCTGGCTTGGCACTAAGATCTGGAGGGTCTAAGTTGAGCTCTTGGCCTAATTTCTTTCCTAGTGCATAATAAAATCTGAGATTTTTTACAAAGTGACCTCGCATCGCCTTTTAGATGGCTCTCTTTAGCACTGCCTCGTCCGATTTTTTTTCTCCTCCTTCCTTTCGCAATCTCACGTCCTCCGTCCGACAATTTGCTATGACAGCTCCGCCGCTCAGGAACCCGCTGGACCTGCCAGAAATTCGAATTCGAGTCAGCCAATTTGTAGCAAAAGGGGACGCCTTGTCTTGCGCACTTGTCTGCAGGGCCTGGGCTGGAAACTTTTTAGAAGTGATATGGCGTGAAATCGACCTTTATACTATTCCTCTCAGGCGCATGTTTGATATATCAAACCACAAGGCTCTTTTGAGGCATATGCACTTCGTTCGAGAAATCAAGAACATGAGGGATCAATACCAGCTCTTTATACTTATGAAGCCAAATATCAATCAGTTGCAGAGCATCGGTGTTGTCTTCACAGTCGACACGTTCTTTCACAAAAAGAGTTTCGAACTTATCAGAAAGCACAGGAACAGCCTGGCACAATTGGATCTTTCTATGAGCTTCGACGGCAGATGGCTTCGCCTTGCGTTAGATACTATTACTCTCTCCCTTGCCCCTCATCCTGAGGGCAAAACAGAGGTATTTTCAAGGCTCTGCAGGCCCAAACTGCAAGGGTTCTGCATTGCACAGAAAGCGTTCTCGACACTGCTGCATGGGTGTCCAGCACTCGAGAAGCTGGACATGAGAGATATCGCCTTATCCATCGGTCAAGACCCCAGTTCGGATATGTACAAGCACCATGGAGTCAAACAATTGATAGCGAGCTTTATTCAAGTGTTCAATCTGGATCCGAAGGCGCCGGATGCACCGTCGCTCTTGGCATACTTTCCGAATCTCGAGACGTGGTCGACTTGGAATGTCTCATTGACCTTTGAGGTTCCCCCAGAACGGATCAAGCGCGAATTGGGGTCATGCCCCAACCTGAAGTGTATCCTGACGAATGAGACGCCTGGGCCGATTGTTAAAACACTCTTGGTGCAAGTCTTTGAAGGACTCAAGACAATCGAGATTACTTACAAGTCTATCTCGGACGAGGTCATCATGGCGATCTTGGGTCATCGAAACACATTAGAAGGTGCCTTGCCCCATATCCCACACAACAACTTTTATTTCGCGGAGGAAGTGCCCTTGGTAGACGACCATTTCTGGAACATGAACTGGATTGTTCAATTACTGCCGCGGATGTGTTCTAAGCTGAAGGAGTTTGCGTATCCGTTGCATTTGATGTATATGGATATTGTAGAGATGTCGACGTGGTCATGCAAAGCGTTAGAGAAATTGAGGGTCAGGGTCCGCGGGCTGGATACGAAGGAGGAAATTGATTTGGCAATTCAGATGTGGGTCGATGGATGTACGCTGAGGAGACAGATTCTGCGTGAGCGGGAACAGGAGCGAGAGCTGGGTGTGATAGGGGAGGCGGATGTCCAGGTCGATCCGGTAACAATTGGACCTGCTTTGAGTAACAAGTCGGTCGAGGCGAGGGTAGCAGGGCATTTGCTGAAGTTTGAGAAACTGAGGTCTGTCTGGCTGGGGACAAAATTGCGGCAACTCTAAAATTTGTGTTTAAGATGCTTCCACAAGACCCAATGTCGACTTTGGAGGAGAGCATGGACCATTTGCATCGATCGCATGGGTGGACCGTGCTTTCTTCGCGTGACATCCCACACAGAATGACATTCGCCATGTTCATTGCTCCCTCATTGCTCATTCTTTTTCTTTCTAGCCCAGACAACGCAGAGAGAACGCAATATTAAAGAATGTTAGCCTTATCAATTACCACTATGCCCACGCCGACGCGTTCCAAGTTGGACCTAGACCAGATCAACTATACCTCTCAGGAAAAGTGTCAAGCCATCGCGGAATTAATCAGCGAGCTGTCCCTCACGCCTGCTATACTGAAGAAAATCAAGGACCGTTTCATCCATGAATTGAATAAAGGACTGGCCAAGGATGGAGAAACCGTGGCCATGGTACCCATCCATGTAGCTGGCCGATCAAATGGTTCAGGTACCATAGTTAAGAGTCTTTTCTCTCTCTCTCTTTTATTTGGTGAATGAAATAGAGACGGGTTCGTATCTGACGTTGGACATCGGAGGAACATATCTTGGGCAGAGGCAGGTGACGACTCAACAAAAAAAAGTACAGGATCGAAGAGGAGCTCAAAGTTGGCGAAGCCAAGTTCTTGTTTGGCAAGCAGACCGCGCCTTGTTGCTTTTGAATGGATGATAGCAATAACGATCATGGAAATGGTTATAAATATGGAGTTCGGGGCTTTTGACAGCGAGCGTCGCGTCCTTCCTGTGACCATGTTTGACAACAAGTTGGACCGAAAGTCCTTTGTGAGTAATCTCGTCGCGGAAACCCTCAGTTCCATATGCACATCTCTAATCTACAGTGCATGTCTATTGACCTTGTCGCATTCTCATTTTCCTTTTGTTAATCTGACTACCAGAACCTTGGAAAGCAAATCTTTGAGAAGATGCTTGCGGGTATGTACCTGGGTGAGATTTCACGCAACGCTCTCGTGCACCTTATCGACCGTCGGTTGCTCCTAAACGGCCAAAGCACTCTGGAGATGAACAGGGTCTGGGCCTTTGATCCGACCTATATGTCCACGATCGAGGCGGACGGCACAGCCGACCTGGAAGACACGCGATTGGTACTCGAGAATCACATGGGCTATACCGCCTTTGGAACGACAACATTAGCAACAAACGCAATGACAACAATAACAACAATCATAGACAGACATATTGTCAAAGTAGTGGTCGGGCTTGTTGGTTAGAGGGCCGCACGACTTAGCGCAGCTGCGCTGACTGGCATTTTGGAGTACACCCGGGATGTAACATGGAGTGAGGAAGCAGGAGGGGCTGAAATTGGTGTTGATGGTAGTTTGTTTCGATATTATCCTAATTTTGAGAGCGATATCAAGGATGGGCTTGCGGATATTTCAGATTTCGAGAGGCAGAGTAACGACGAGGGTAGGGCGAAGACAGCGGGAGTCGATATGAGTACGGTCCGCATGGGGCTGAGTACTGATGGCAGTGGTGTAGGCGCAGCATTGTGTGCGCTGTTGGCAGTTACTTCACAGACGGGCACATTGTGGTGCGCTGCGTTGGGTTGTCTGGTGTCCCGATCCAATAAAAATTGACGCGTTTGTCGGGAGCCTTGATCTTGACGCGTTCAGTAAGATTAAGGGGTACTGATGTATTGGTTTTGCAAAAGAGGCGGAGGCCCAAAAGGGCGTTTGGGGTAATCTGCTGGGACGACGGGAGGAAGGGAGGAGGGGGTTGGACGCCCTGTTGCAGGAGTCAGGAGCTGTAAAAAAGAACCAACAGAAACGGAGGGCCAGGGCGAGGCAATGCAATGCAGCAGGATGCAATGACTCAAGCACGGGCACAGGTGACATGTCTCCCGTGGCAACACAGGAAGAGAAAGCCGGGCTCTGCGCAAGCGAGGGACGGGGTTGGCGCGGTATGACCGTGGGGCGTATCATTTTTCTTTTCCCCCCTTCTTTCCTCCCCACATCGCCTCGTCCATTTTACCTTGTCATCACCGCATCTGCTCATTTCTGACAACGCCGATCCCTTCATTCCAAATAAAAAAGGTCCAACCAATGTCCTCATCAATTGTCAGCGCTACCGCCAGGGAGGCTCAGGCTCAGGCTGCGCTCCGCAACGTGCAGCACAAAAAGCCTGTGCCCGAGATTGACTTTACGATCCACACCATGGACGATGGCACCACTGCCTCGACTCTCGAGCGATACAGCAAAGGTACAAAGGCATATCGCCGTGTTACGCAGTTGATTCGCGAACCCCATTTTTGCTCTTCAAATCCTTATCCTCGGAAGTGAAGACGAGCGATCACGGAGATTTTTTTCCACGGGTCGTGTTCATGGTGTCCCTGAGTGTTGCAGTTTTCTTTTTTTACCTTTGGCTCATGGCTAAATATATGGAGTCCACTTGGGATGAGAGAGGATGGTGCCTTCAGGCCTTCAGTTTGCTATGGCTGCTCTCAATCTGGTTATTTTTACCCTTATTTCATGATCGCCTATCTGGACTGTCTGGAAATCCGGGCATGCACCCAGTATTTGTTGCCCGACTGCAGCTGGCTGGTTTCCTTAATGTTTGACCCTTTCGAATGGCATAATCAGGAGCAAATGACATTCATTGCGCGGTTCTCGAGGTTGATGAATATTGTCACCCCTGGCGATGGTGTTCAAGAGTTGACTCATTCAAACTTTCAGCGGTGCCCGATGGCATCTTGAGAGTTGATTTACTCTTGAAAAGGCAAAAAACTGCACCAGCTTTGCCAGACAGACTGGAAAGGCGCTGCTGACTGTTGCTGTTATGATTACTTTGTCTTGTTGCTATTGTGCTTATGCACCAGCGCGAATCTAGCGGGCGCGCCTTTGTTGCTTTTGACGATCAAGGGCCATGTCGCGTTATTGTCATCCTTTGCCCACAGTCAGTGACTAACACCTAGCTCGATGCTTCATCCCTACTGAATAGATGTTCAGGCGCCCGCCGTCACCATCCCTACCGATGACCTCTTCTATTCTAAAGAGTTCCCAGATCGTCCTGACATTGCCTTCTTGAAGAACCACTTTTACCGCGAGGGACGTATCTCGGAAGAACAGGCCATCTATATTCTTCAAAAGGGAACAGAGATACTGAAAAAGGAGCCCAACTTGCTGGAGGTCGAAGCGCCCATCACCGGTACAACATCGTCAGCCATAGTTTTACGATGAGTGGAAAGGACACGCATGCTCAAATGACAGACTGCTCATGCACTTGCTATTCCATTGCTACACAGTGTGCGGAGATATTCATGGACAGTACTACGACTTGATGAAGTTGTTTGAGGTCGGAGGCAATCCTGCAGATACACGATACCTATTCTTGGGAGACTATGTCGATCGAGGATACTTCTCCATCGAGGTACTCGCACTTTTCTCTTTGGCATATCCCGTGTTTTCACCGTTCATGTTAGGAATCTTTTCAATTGCTCATATCATGACTCTCTTTAAATGCTGTAGTGTGTGCTCTACTTGTGGTCGCTCAAGATCTGGTACCCAGAAACTCTATTCCTGTTGCGTGGAAACCACGAGTGCCGACATTTGACGGATTACTTTACGTTCAAGACTGAGTGTAAGTAATGGAGAATCTTCTTGAATCACCAACGGTCTCGATACTCCAGATACGAGATCTTGACATCTTTTATGACACATGCACTTTAATTGATTAGGTAAACATAAGTATTCTGAGAGGGTGTATGATGCCTGTATGGAGTCGTTTTGCACGTTGCCTCTTGCAGCCATCATGAACAAACAATTCCTTTGCATTCACGGAGGACTCTCGCCTGAGTTGAATACCCTTGACGATTTGCGCCAGATCAACCGATTCAGGGAGCCACCTACGCACGGATTGATGTGCGATTTGCTGTGGGCGGACCCCCTTGAGGAGTTTGGTTCGGAGAAGACGTCCGAGTTTTTTGTACATAATCATGTTCGCGGCTGCTCCTACTTTTTCAGGTTGGTTATGCTCGTCTCCTCCTCCCCCCTCATTGGCTTTCGATATGCTCCGTACTGAAATCTAATATTTTACATCTTGAAACATGCAACAGTTACCATGCCGCGTGCGCTTTCTTGGAAAAGAACAATTTGTTGTCAATCATCCGTGCTCACGAAGCCCAGGATGCAGGATACCGCATGTACCGCAAGACTAAAGCCACAGGGTTCCCCTCTGTTATGACTATTTTTTCGGCACCCAACTATCTTGATGTCTACAACAACAAAGGTGGGCCTTACAGAATCTCATGTGAAATATAGTTCGGCAATTGACTGTGAATGTTATTAACTCAACTGTCTGCACACAAATAGCCGCCGTCCTGAAGTACGAAAACAATGTCATGAACATTCGGTATGTCCGTGGATCCATTTTATCAATAACTTGCAGTTAATCTTCAAAGCACAACATCTCTAACACATGTCCTATGCTTCTCGTCTTCGTAGTCAGTTCAATGCAACACCTCACCCGTATTGGTTGCCCAACTTTATGGATGTGTTCACGTGGTCTCTGCCCTTTGTCGGCGAAAAGAGTATGTATTTGTCCTTTCTGTAACTTCAGCGGGTGTCAGCGCGAATCCCTACTCAACACCTGTACATATCCTGCTACTATTTCTAGTCACGGACATGTTGCTTGCAATTTTGAACACGTGTAGCAAGGAAGAGCTGGCAGACGACGTAATTTTGAATCTTGAGGAGGAGTCGAGTTCAGCAATGGATGTCGACACGACGCCGGCCATCACAGAAACCAGCACAAGCTCGATCATTTCGGAGACATCTACAGTGACGGGGTCTGATGTCGTCTCTATTCAGGATGCTGACATGGTCGATGTCTCACGCGTGCGTGCAGAGAGAGAGGCCAATAGGAACCGTATCCGTCAAAAGATCTTGGCTATCGGCCGCCTCTCCCGCGTGTTTGCTGTTCTCCGCAACGAGTCTGAGGCAGTTTCAGAGTTGAAGGATCTGATGGGCACGACGAAGTTGCCGTATGGATCGTTGGCACTGGGGGCTGAGGGATTGAAGAAGGCGATCCATTCGTTCGAGGACGCGAAGAGATCCGACAGGGATAACGAGAGACTGCCGCCCACCAAGGAGGAGAAGACTAAGGGGGAGAAGGACAAGATTAGGAAGGCCATCGGTGAGGCGACGCACACGCCTCAGTCCGAGCTGGATGAGCTGGATGCTATGAAGATAGCTGGTGCTTTGTAAGAGGGGCTCTTAGTTCGTCAACCTGCGATGGGAAGAGCCGAGTTTTGAGGCGGAGATAAGGAAGGGGTACAATGTATACATCAAAATGTATATTCAGGCTATGTATTTAAGATTGCCGAGACAACAAAAAAAAATTGGAGTTTAGCCCAAAGCGTTGAATGTTGCCCGCGTTTTTGTTCTGTAGCGTGTGAAAGACGGTCACTGTAAACAAGAACCTGCGCTAGCCCACACATAGGCGCCGAGGAGTCACCTTCCCTCTCTTTCTCTTTTGGACATCCCATCCCGTCGTTCCTTCATTTTGAGTAAAAAGAAAAGGACCCCTACCCTCAAACATCCTTCATCTCTCCTTTCCGACAATACACAAGATGAGCAAGATTCACGTTAGCTACAACCAGATCCACTCCATGATCAAGGAGACGGTCGACACCATGCATCTCAATGAGGACTTTCAGCCTGACATCATGGGTATGGCATCAGAATAAGCGTCTATGACTGATTCATGGTCTCTCCAGGAAGCGGTAGCGCTATATGCGCGTAGCTGTGCTGACCAGTTGCTTGTGCTGCAAAGGCGGCACCATGGTACTCTACAACTATGCAGGAACTGACAACAGTGTGTACTCCTTGCAAAATACGTTGTGCAAAATAGTTGCCATTGGTGGAGGTGGATTCATCCCTGGTAAGCTTTCGGTTACTTATACCCACGGAGAAAAAAAAAAATGTTCATAAACGGGATCGCCGAGTTGACTTTATTTATATTTTGTACTCCACGCGTGTCCTACAAATATATGATACTGGATATCGTGGTTATTTTGAATCTCAGCCCGAATCTTGGTAAGTTCCCACTCCCTCTATTTCCCGGGCATCTCCATCCCCCGTTTGAAATTTGCTCTGCCTTTGTGTCACAGTCGAATATCAATCCTCTGTGTTGCCGAATATCAATCCTCTGTGTTGCTCAACACCTATTTCCTCCGTTCCCTCGTAATCAGAGGACGTTTTTGAAGAAGAAGAACAACAAGAACATCTCGATCCAGGCCATTGGTCTCTCCCTCTACGAGGATCTCGAGATCTGGAAAGCCGCCCGCAAGAGTGAGGAACCCATGTCGATTGAGCCCGAGGTCATCAAGACCCAATGGCTTAACTTTGATTCGTCCGAGACCTCGCTCATCGGCCGCAACATCCTCATTGTCGATGAAGTCGATGATACCCGCCGCACACTTGCCTATGCTGTCCGGGAATTGACCAAGGATCTGGAGAAGGAATCCCAAAAACTGAGGGAACAGGGTAAAGAGGTACCCGAGACGAAGATCGGGGTCTTTGTATTGCACAACAAGCTGAAGGAAAAGCGCGAACAGCTGCCAGAGGAGATCATGCAGGGCCGGTATTTCGCCTGCAAGCAGATGCCAGATCAGTGGTTGGTTTACCCCTGGGACGCTCTCGATATTGAGGAGCACACGGAAAAGTCCAAGGATAACACCTATTAAACCCCCCTATAGAACGTGCACTGTAGAGCAGCAACCAGAATGCATTACATCAAAGCATGAATAAGAAAACTGGAACGAAATGTCGATCTCGTTGCTGTTTCGATTTCGTCCGCAACGTTGACTGAGTACCGTTAATTCTGTGTTTTAATGTACAATACACTACAATGAACAATCGAAAGGGTTCCTTGTTCGCGTGTCCTCTGACCGTCCACTCCACTCCCCGTCTTAAAATCTTGTTCCTGCGCGAAAACAAAGTCGATGTTGTTGGCCTGAAAATCGTGGAGTTCTGCGCACAAGAGTTTTTTACTTGTTATTCGAAGCCTCTATTTCCGCGTCGTCACTTGCTGATGTCGATTCGCCAGAAGGGTCCTCATTATCGGACAAGTCTGGAGTCACTTGTTTACGTATCGCTGCTTCGCTCTCGCTGTCCTTGAACAAATCTGCAGCAGTTTCCATTGTCGCCAAAGTAGCAAGGGTGTCAACACAAGGTGGTACATCTGTAAGCTGCAACAGCTCCGTGGCCTCATTCAATTTGGATCCGGAGTAGCGGCATTCCATTTCCTTCATCCTCCTGAGTAACTTCTCGTTCTCGGCCTCGGCCCTCGCAGCCTTGTATAGGGCCTCGGCGCGCTCCTCCCTTGCCTTTGATGCAATTGCAGACGCCTCTCGCATATCGACTTGGGCCTTGTACATCATCGTCATCGCTTCGGCCCTCTTGGCTTCCAGATCCCGTTTGAGGGCCTTCATGCCTTCTTCCTGAAGCTGGGCTGCCATCTCTGCGAGCCGCTGCTCTGCTTGATGGCGCTGCGTGGCTTCATTATGCAGGAGTAACATCATTTGATCAGTCCGAGAACGTTGCTCGCGAGCTTCCTCCCGAAGAAGAGTAAGCTCTTGCTGGAAAGTGAGGTGGCTCCTGGGGGCTGTTTCCACAACAGCAGTTGATAGGTTGGTGATCTGCCCAGCTTTGCCTGCAGACTCAACAGATGAAGAAATCGAGTGAAGGCTCACAGTGCTGGAAATTGTTCCTGTAGTACCCATTCCTGTTGAGGGCGTGATTGTAGTCGCATCCCCCTTGGTACTAAGGTCCTCACTACTCCCAGGTGCAGACATCGCCTGTTTAATGTCCTTTTCCATTGAGGCGCGTATTGGTGTCGAGATCACGGACGAAGAGTCGAAGAGGACAGCGATGGTGGGTTCGGGGACCGATGGAATTTCTTTGTTCGGATCAGCCGTGTCTTCGCCTGTATTAATTATTGACTCCTTGGTAGTTGCCGATTCTTCCTGAGCTGCATCGAGAGATGCCCATGGCTGGGCCGGTGAAATATCTATTGGGCTGTTGGTGATTCCTGTACGTTGGCTTTGTTGCCAAGGGTTTGTTTCGCGGGGCGTGTTAACTGTTGGTGCGATGTCTGCAGGCACAGTCTCAGCGCCTCCAGCAGTGGCAGTGACTAAAGAGATTTATGGAAAATGACAATTAACATTAGTGACCGATTCACTCAGTTGAGTACCCAGCAATTTGTTAAAGCTAAGAATGTAAAGGCATTCAAGTCCATACTTACCAATGACGGGCTGGCTCTCTCTTTGTATATCCGTTAGAGAGTCCTCGTCCTGCCTTCTCTTGTGAGGAGATATGCTATTCTGCTCCAAGTACGGTACTTTTCGTTTGACCGCAGTCGCTTGTGATATACCATCAATAGCCAATGACGTCTGCGTTGATGAAGGCGCCAGCGTGGCGGATGACTCAGGATTCTCATCACGACCGACTGTTGGGTTGCTTGAGGTCCACACCCACGTCAAAGTGGGTGTTGTCACCAAGACCGGATTTACGCTCTGTCCTCGCTCAGGTTCGCATTGTGCTGTATCGACGACTTTCATGAACGCTAGTACCCATGTATTGCCTGAATCCATGATGTACTTCTGCGCTTCCTGAATAAATTCCATCTGCATCTGTGCATCTGTTATATCAAACAGCCCGTCATAGATTTGATGGTAGTAGTCGTTTTCGCGTATCGTAGTTGCTCGTAAGTTCCTCATACGCTTAATAAGCTTCTGGAATCTTGGGCGTCTTGGGGGTTGCTCCTTTGCAACCAAGGAAATCCATTCTTCAATCGATCTTAGATGCTGATCGACGCTGCCCATAATCGCGTATATCATTCCAAGGTTACCGGAAATGGTTACAGGGAACTGCTTATCAATTTTCCAGGGGTTCTTTGTCAACTCAAAGCTCTCCTCCATCTCAACTAATTGTGGAGTCAAAGTCGCTGATGTCACTGCTGCTGCTGGTGCTGTTGGATTACGAGGAGACGGGGGAGCCGGACCCCGGTTATTCGGCGATGACGACGACGCCGAAGGAGAAGTCTGTTGGTTTGCACGAGGGGCAGGGAATTTGTCCCTTACTCCTGGAGGCCTTTCGCGGCGGATAGGAAGTCTGTCCCACTCTCCCGGCAATAGTTCGTTGCGGGCGGGGAGTCCGCCCCACTCTCTTGGAGTGCTTTCATGGATCTTGTCCAGTTTCTTCTTGAATGACGAAGTCTGCCTGGTCGAAGATTCATGGACGATGTGGTCGTTGTGGCCAGTGTTGGCCTTACGGAATGCCGGGTCAAAGTTGCGACCCTTGTAGTTGCCAACCGTTTGGAACTTGCCCATTGAGAATCTGAGATTGGATGTTTAGTGAAATGAGAGAACGAACTGGGAAAAAAAAAAAAAAAAAATTGCTCTGGATAATTAATTGGGCTGGTGGCATGTGCCTTGTTTATTACTGGACGAGTAGCTGCAATTATCCCAGTGGAATATCCTCAAATCCATTGTTTCCCTCACGCCGGACAATCCAACTTGGATGGTTAAAGCTGTGGATAGAGCAGGCTTTAGACGTCTCGGCTGTCTTGCCCACCGCCTCCACAACTCTGTGAAGAGTACCTTGGACCAAAGGAATTCTCTATAGGACCTCGTCAGGAGGTGTCATGACCTGGCCAAATTTTTCCGATATCACAGGACTGAACACAGAGCAGCAAATGATCGACCCGTCGGTTGAGGCTGTAGTGGTCATCACGGACGTGTCCAGGAGGAATTGGCCTGACTCGTCTTACAGTCAGATGCAGCGAGCTCCTTTCGACGTGACCTCGGGAAAAGTTGAATCGGCGCTTTGAATTGACGGAGATGATTCTTACAGCCTCAGTGTTCCATCCTTCCTTCAGCCCTCTTTTGAGCACTTCAGACGAGCAACGCTTTTTATCGATCAAGGCGCGTGTTCAGGAGGAGTACACTCAACTTCTTTCGGAAATCAACCAACCTGCTCGGTCGAAGCAAGAGGTCGCGGCATTGGATGATCCAGGTGACGAAGGCAGATCCGCAGTATACCGGATCTTGGGGCGGCAGAGGGTTGCCCTTGGACCTGCGGTTTCAACCAAGGATCTAGAGGACAACGAAGTGAGCGACATTGTATTTTGCAAAAAGTGCCTTGCAGAGGCTAGACCATAGTCCTTAACTCTCTACCGTTCCAAAAATGAAGTCGAGAGAGTGGGAGAGAGAGGCCAAGTCACTGGTGAACCGGTAACCCGTGGTTAACGGAACAAGCTATCCATTGACAGTTAACCATCGGTCAAAAAGAAAAATGTCGGTCAAGTTAACCGACGTGGGATTTAGTCTTAACCATGGTTATCCGTTTGACCGGTTAAAAACGCTATGCAGCTTGATCTCGAGGTCGTCGGAAGCTTGGACCCTGCATTATTTATTTTTATTGTATTCTATAAGATCAAGCACGCTTTAAAATAAATTCGTGATCGCGATGGATGCCGACGGCGAATTCATATTCACTGAATTTCTCGAAGCCATAGACGCCATACAGGCGTTGTGCACCAAGGTTCTCAGACCAGACGCCAATATACAGAGGATCAAACCCCTCTTCTCCCAGCCAGGCCAACATCTTTTTGAGTATTTGACTGCCAAGTTTCTTGCCTTGGTGGTCCGGGTGCACATAGAGGCGTTTGATCTCGCCAGCGTTGGATTCAAGGTTGGGCACAGGCAGCTTGCAGGCTCCAGCCCATCCGAAAGCCAGGGCTTGGCCATTGTCATCCTCCAGCAGCCAAAACGATTCACGGGAATCAGTTAAGGGGATGAGATGTTCCTCAACTGTGTAAGTGCTCGTAATGTAATCCTGCAGGTCTTTGGGATTGTACAAGTGCCCGAAAGTGTGGGTGAATGTCAGGGCGCCCAGTTGAGCGAGTACGGCTGCATCGTCTGGAACGGCTTGGCGAAGGTTCATTTTAAGCAACTTCTAGTAGCCCTGATTTGCGTCGAGAGAGTGGTATCTTGCTTGATGAGAAGAAGGAAGGGACGAATTTTTTTTTTTTTTTTAAGGAGAGTATTTATACTATTACTTTAATTTTCTTCACCTATCACGGTGAGTCATTTTCTATTCTTTGTGTTTCTGGTTGCTTCTGAACCACTGCTCTGTATTTTCCTTCCGTCAACGCTGGCGAAAAGGGTGTCTTCGAGTTTGGTTCTCCAATGGTGTTCCCATATGCCAAGAAGAGAGGCAGCGGCCACCTGTTGCTGTGTGAGCTGGCAGTGCGCAACTACCAGGAGAGGCGGTGCTTGAGGTCCAATAAGCGTTAGAAGTAGTCTTGCGTCTCCTCTTCTTGGTATGTGTGGCGGAGTAGTGTAGGGAAGGTCGTTAGAGCAATCTTGTGTAGTTGTTGTGTGCAGCTCAGTTTGTTGTCATGGAAAGGAAGGATGTAGAATTATTTATCTGTGTGTAACCTAAACCGAATAACTGTGGGTAACCGACTAGCCGTGGTTTACTGACTAAGCCGTAGATGACTGACCCATGATTAGCTGACTAACTACAGTCAAATGTCATGAAAACGTCGTTAACCGTCTTTCTATTTGATGGTCTCTGAAGATCATCAACAAGGCTATAATATATGCATGGTGTCTACGGACATGAAGGGGTAGATGGGAGGAGCTGGTATTAGTTGAGTACGTCTTGCCGCATAGAAAGCACAGAGCAGAAAGTCCTTGACGACGCATAGATCTATCAAAGAAGTGATGCATTGCCATGGTAGTAAGATTGAATCTTGTAGGAACCCTGGTCATTGCTCGCTGATCCAATGGTGTCTGCAAACAAATAGGCCTCAATTGGGGGAAGCTCCCACTTTGATAGGTTGTCATAGAAGGAATCTTCAGGAACAGTAGGAACATGGTTTTGATTCATCGTTTATGTAGGGCTTCGATCCATTAGGTCCTTGAGGCGCTCCTTCAGGATTATGCAATGGTCCACTACCAAACTACGAACGGTGGCCGCACGAGGGGGAGCCATTGTATGTGAATATGAGAAAGAAAAGCGCGTTTCAATTGACCAATAGGAAGAAGTCCCTGGTCCTTGATGCATTCAGTTCCCAGCCCAATAAGGAAATACACCCTTAACTTACACAACAGACTGTTTTCTCCATGGAGGAATCACCTTCGACTTGATCCTCCCAATTGGCAGCCCCCGGATCAGTTCCACAAAGACAAGCCAAGGACACTACCCTTCATCGCCATCTCTTTTACGTTCCGGCAACAAATATCAGAAGCAAACATTTCAGGATGTCGGGATCCACTCGCCATGCCGCAACGATCCTTCGCATCGTGCAGCGTCAACATCTCAGCACTATCACCGGCCCAATTAAATCCATCCACTCCTCCATCCCTGTACAGTCACTCCTCACTCGCCACTCAATAGCTCAACGGAGGCAGCAGTTCAGGCAATTCTCTTTAACCCGTTATAACATGAACGGTAGCAATAACACACCAGGAGTAAAAGGATCCGTCGAGAGACCTCCATCAACGATCCAAACCTCCAAGATAATGCCCGTCGCGACACCTGCTCCTGATGTGAGCGAGAACGTCAAGTCCATCGAACAGGTCATTGCGGATATTGACCCTGACATTAAGAAGTCGCAGTCAAGTACTCGCGCTTCAGAGACTTTGGAGCCTTCATTTTCTTCAGATCCAACATCCTCGGAATCGTCATCGTCTACGGCGCCACCAGAGTCAGAATCAGGATCATCATCGTCAGCGCGCCCCAAAAGACCTTCTCGGACCTGGTTCTACCTGTACCAGATCCTGTACTGGTGCACAGTGGGATCGATACCTGTGCACTTGCTGTTGATCAAAAGCGAGACTAAGGAGGTTCGGGAGAAGCAAGAATGGAAGATCGCAGTCCTTACAGATATGAGGGACAAACTGAAGCGTGGTGACTCTGTTGAGGAGGAGGAGGCTCTTCTGAGTGTAGGCATGGATCGCAGCGAGAGAGAGGAGCAGGTCGATGACAAATACTTTGAAGATCGTAAGTTGTTGCCTTTACTTGAGCGGTGTATGTACAAGTCGATCGAAGTCTGGAAGGAGGGTGAAGAACCATTGCCTGACATTACTCATTTTTTTTTAGTGTTGACATCGGCTGAAAAACTGGACTTCACGTTTGGCGATAAAGACAGAGCGAACACGGAGCTGGAAATTGCGCTTTCAACACCTGTAGTGTCTACGCCAACACCTGCGTCGCCTGCCGTCCCAAGGAAACCAGCCCCTCCTAAGAGTGAAAAGAGTTATCTGTAACGAAAGACATCATCTACATTACCGCATCGAATAGAAACTCGCATTTAATAAAAACGTAAATGTATTCTTAAAAATCTTGGAATCTGCCGTACGAAAAGTCGTCATCCCTGCGTCGATCATCCTTTCGGATGATGAGCGAGGGGCATTCCTCATCAAGCCAAGCGAGAAGAAGACTCCCCTGTAGGGCTGACAAATGTGGGCCTCGGACAGAGAGTCCGACCAGCTCCTTGAATGTTGGACTGGGTACAAAGAAATCCTGAGCAACCCCTGGAACCTCATCATGAATCTCCAACACTCCTGATGTCTTCTGAGAATTTTGCGCCCTCAGCCAGCGAGGATTGCTGTGGTGGATCCAATGATGCGCTATCCAATTCAACTCTTTCACGTTACATAACTTTTCGTCCAACCGATAGATCACCAACTTCTCCAAACTCTGCTGCAGTGGCTCCAGCTGATCCAACCCCGTTTCAACAGTCAGTTCGAGGCAACCCCACTCGTGATCCTTAAACCTGACTTCCCGCTGTCCTTCGAGTGTGAGCTCGCGCAGATTCGTCAGGCGACCAAGCTGTTTGCAGACTTGAATTTGAATCTCTCTGTGATAGTCTTTAGGCCTCATTTTGCAAAGGTTTGGAGCGCTCCCGCTTGCATCCTGAAGATCATCGGATTCTGGTTGTGAGTCAAAGTCTGCGTTCTCCGCCTGCTGCTTGGATCCTCGGGGTGATTCTGTGTCCTTGGCATCATGGCTCCTGCCACGCTTCTTCTCTTTCGGCATTTTCTTCCTGCGATCCTTTTTCTCGCTGCTATCCTTCTTCTTGTCCTTTGTCTCATTGCTGTCCATTTTCATCTCTGGGACACCTTCTACCTTTTTCCGCTTCCGACTCAACTTTTCCTCATACCCATCCTCGCTCTCGCTCCCATTATCCTCCTTTGCCCCATGGGACTCCTGCACTTGGTCATCCTCAACCACCAGATCATCGTGCAAGACACACTCCGATTCGTGCCATTTCCACATCCCTATCCTTGGTCGCCACTGCGTAGGAATCAGCACAGAAATCTCTAGTGTCTCCAGACCCTTGCAAACCCACTCATACCCGATCAAATCGCGTGCGTCCAGTGGTACATCTAGTGCCTTGAAATGCTTCAGCGTCGGCAAGTTCTTGAACGCCATCCAGGCACAAGAGCTCAGCTCAGAGTTGCCGCTGATATCCAGTCTTGTCAAGCAGCGGCCTGGTTGAGTCTCACCGTCGAGGGGAGCATGAATGTGAGAATTAGCGTGCCACGATAGAGGCTCACCCATCAGCTTCATGAACACATTGGGTTGGAAATTCGGGACGTCCCAGGCGCTGAGCGACTCTAATTGACCACCGTAGCGTGCTACAATCTGGCTCCAGTGTTTCTCTGTGAACTCGCGCCTCATACCAAAATCAATTGCGCGGAGGTTTGGGCAAGTCCCGTGCAATTCCTCAATGAAACGGAGAGGTGCAGGCGCCCAATTTTTTGTACCATCATTCGCATGATATGGATAGGCGTCGAACAGCCACTCTCGGAAACCTACGAAGCAGGGCTTTTCGGAGATATCGTAGGTGAACCTGAGCTCCTTAAGAAGAGGACATCTCTTAAGGATGGTGGCGAAACGGGCGACGGGGGTCAAAAATTCAAAGCCCCAACCTCCCATTTCGGCAGATGATATGGAGTACGTGGTATCATAATTGAGTAATGTTAGAGAGAGGAGGGGTAATGACCCAGATCCCCACTCAGGGAGTGATAGGATCAGTTCCGTCGTCCCGAATTCCCCAGCCCAGTCGGCCTTGTAATGCAACACCAGCTGCTCAAGCGATCCACCCGCATGGCTAGCTAACGGTAGTGGTGGCAGTGGCGACGATATTGCCTGAGCGGAAGGATGACTTCCTATTGCTGTTGCCTGAGGAGATGTCTCCTTTGTCTTCTGCTCATTCGCTTCCATCAAGTATAGAAGGAGTTGCGCCTCACTTCCATCGAATCTGCAGGCAATCGAAAGTTGTCTCAATTCAGGCCCAGTACTGCGTAAAATGTCAAGAAGCGTGCTTAGATCCCACTCTTCTCCCATGTCCGTGAACTGGAAGTCCCGGATCCGAGGGTTCCTGGAAAGAAGAGATTGCACGAGACTGTAGAACTGCTCTTGCTGGGATCGGTCAAACGATCCAGTGCAGCACGGTCGGATATCGAGATGAACTAGGTTTTCAAGGCCAGGGTGATGTCTGTACCCAGCTCCAAGAGTAGGGAATCTCCTCCTGGGGCCTGATTGAAGGAAGGCGGACCAGTGGTCGGTGTTGTCGGCTACAGTGAGGGATCGGATCCTGTGGCAATTGTTGATGAATTGTGTCAGATCCAGATCTCGTTCCTCCTCTTCCTCGGTGTCACTGTCTTCCGAGTCGAGGCTACTGCTGCTGTATGGCTGCTCAGGCTGCCCAGGCTGCCCAGGCTGCCCAGGCTGCTGGAAATATTGACAAAAGTAGCGGCCACCGATAGAATACGATCGCCAGGCGATGGAGAGGCTACATGTGCGCCAGAGATGGGACACTCGAGCAGAGACTTGGAGAGATGGGGGGTCGAGGAACTGGAGGACATTTGACAGGATCTCCGGGATGGCGATGGGATCCACCTTGTCAATGCTGTAACTGCTGATGTTCATGTCTTCACCAGCGTTCCCAATCGTCCATCGATAGTGGGTTTAATCGAGAGAAAGTGTGAATCATTCATTGTCATAATTTTTCCGCCACCTAAAAAAAAACAACACGCCCGAATTGAACGCGTCTTAAACTTTCTCGGCGCGGTTTGAGAAACGCAAAAATGTAATGCCCCCTCTCAATTCCTGGGTGAGGTATGCGTATCTTATATACTCCCCGACAAGACTTTTCGGTTCATCTCCTGCCAGAAGGGCTTCGCTTTGTCCCTCTCTTGTCGCTTTTGACTCTGGATGTACAAGTTGTGCATCGCCCTCAGCCTCGAGTCGTTCTTCGTGCTTTCACTGCAACCTCTATTCGATGACTGCCGATTTAAACTCCTCCTTCTGCTTGCTGGATCCGGGGCATTGAAGTATATCGATGGACTTTGACTTGCATACTGAAGCAGAGGAAGGACGATCGATGAGCCTTTTTCAATTCTAAATAGCCAGACCTCAAAGGCCAGCTTTGCGCCCAATCTCCTTTCTTGGGCAGCATACAACTCACTCTGTTCTTCTAGCCTTTAGTTGTGTGGAGAAGGAAAGGACGAACCTAGACCTTTCTGCAGCTCGGTTCTCCGAGCGGGACCAGGTGGTCTTTTGCTCACAATGCTCACAATGCCCACAGTTTGGCTGACAACAACAATGAAAAAATTGGTCGCTCCCCCTCTCTCGGGACATGTACTGCATTAATAATACCTGGTTGGGTATGCGTGTCCCAGATGGACCAGCCATGGCCCATCGTTTGCTCCAAAGACCAACGGAAAAAGAACAAGCATCGTGGAGCAGAATGCGGCAGACAGAGAATGGGTCACACACAAGCAGCAGAAAATGCACGTGTATGATGCTGTGCAGCGCCGTCTTCAGCCTCGATGGTTTCGCCTCAAAATGCTTGCCTGGGTGCAGAGCGGGTACCTCATCTGCCCGACATCAACATCATTCCAAACTCATTCATCTCATCTCTTCCCTGTCTCATTTCCTTCTTCCTGTCACCTGTGGTTCTCGCTCCTCTCTCTCTCTCTCTCCCTCTCTCTCTCTCTCTCCTTATTCCCCTCTCCTCGTATCGGCTCAATTATAATTTCAACTAGTTTCGTTAAACCATGTCCGAAAATCCCAAGCCTGTGGTGATGATCGTCGGTGGTGGTCTCGGTGGCCTGATGTTGGGCATCCTCCTCGAGAAGATCAATGTCCCTTACCACATCTTTGAGCGCGCCTCTGAGGTCAAGCCTCTCGGTAAATATATTGACTCAAAATCACGGAGGCTGGAAAAAAAAGTGCGTTATACTTACGAGTTGTCCCGCGTAATTATGGCAGGTTCGGCAATGGCTCTTAGCGTGAACATCATGCCGGTCTTTGAGCAGCTTGGATTGCTTGACGAAATATACAAGTTCTCAGTCTCATCCAACTATGCCACCATATACGACCAACATCTGAACGTCATTGGCACCAGCGGCATGCGCAACCAGAAAGAAATGTAAGTTTCCACATTTTGTTGGCGAATTATCAATGTTCCATTTTTTGATTTATTGCACGGAACTCACGGAATGTTGCACCCTCTATCTTCACATGGGCCCTATAGCTGCGGATACGACAAGGTCATTTTCGCCCGCCCCAACCTGCACAAGCTCATGCTCGACCAAATTCCACCCGAAAAGGTCTTCTACGGCAAACGAGTTCTCCGGACTGAAGAAAAAGACGACAAGGTCCTCATTCACTGTTCCGATAACTCGACCTATGCAGGTGATATTCTCGTCGGCGCCGATGGTGCCTACAGCTCTATTCGTCAGTCTCTCTACAAGCGTCTCGATGATCAGGGGATTTTGCCGAAATCAGATTTGGAGAATTTGGCGTTGGGCTACAACTGCATGGTTGGCGTGACCGACCCGTTAGACCCCGAAAAATACAAGGAGTTGAAGGACGATTTTGCACACTTCACTGCCATTCTTGGAAATGACCGGTACAGCGTAAGTTTAAAATGGAAAACACATGCGCACATTCCCGTTATTTTTCCTTGGGCTCGTTTTTTTTTTATCCAATCCAGCCATTGGACCAAAAACGTTTTTTGCTGTGTGTAACAAACATATCTTTGTCTGATTTTTTTTTTTTTTTTCATCAGTGGGGAGTGGTAAATGTGCCCAACAACCAAATCTGCTGGATTTTACTCATCCAATTCGATAATGCCGACGATGCTGCAGAACAGCGATTCAGAAACTCAGAGTGGGGCCCTGAATCAAACGACGCGATGGTTAAGGAATTCCGGGAATGCTTGAATCCTTATGGCGGCACCATGGGAGAAATCATTGATGCCACGCCCAAGGAACGTCGCTCCAAGGTCTTTTTGGAAGAGAAACTGTTTGAAACTTGGCATCATGGACGCGTAGCTCTGATTGGAGATGGTAAATTAGCAGCACTCTTTTGTTGGCAAAATGGCGACGCTTTGAACTCGGATAGTTCCTTTTACTGATTCCTTTTTTTTTTTTTTTTTTTTTTTTTTTTTGTCGCTGTTTTGTTGTAGCCTGCCACAAGGTATGGAATGAAGTGTGTATGAAGACTGTTCATGTTGGACACCAAACGAAACTGCAGAGCGTTAACTGTATTCATTGTGTTCCTTCGTTTTTCAATAGATGATCCCTGCTGCTGGTCAAGGTAGGCGTTGTGGAATCAAACGAGCACTCAACCCTCCAGCACAGTCATACAGTAATTGTTGTCTAACAGCCACTTCCTCCTATTTGTCTATGTGCAATGAATGACAGGTGCCATTAACGCAATGCAGGATGCTGTAGTACTCGCCAACTGTATTTACGATATGCCTGACTCGAGCGCCAAGAGCATTCACGCAGCGTTCCAAGATTATAAGGACCAGCGTTACGAGCATGCCAAGATGCAGATTGATATCAGCAAATTCTTTGGCAAGATCCTTGCTGGCCAGGTAAAAGAGAAAATGTAGAAGAAAACGTAGAAGAAAACGTAGAAGATGGGTTTGCATAGAGTGCACAGAAACCATTGCAATCTCCTGTTTGCTTGATCTTAATTTAATCCGAGCTCACTCACATTACGCACCTCCATACACAACTAGTCCTTCTTCGAGCGACTCCTCCGCAAGATTATTCTAAACTACGTTCCATACTGGGTCCAGGCACGGAACCTCATGAAGACTGTCTGCTACCGTCCCCAAATCACCTGGCTTCCCTTTGCGCCTAACCATGGCACTGGGCCTGTCCTCCCACAAAAGCCATCGTGGCGCTATCAAGAGCGGCTTGCTAGAGGCGAGACCACACCCACACCGGCCACAACCGTGACTGGAGCTGCCAAAGTTACTACTGCGGAAACTGCTGAGGCGGGTGAAGCGACAACGACAACGGCAAGCGCGACGGCTCCTGCAACGTCTTGCGTTGTTTAACATTAAATAGTAGAAGATGGATATGAAAATATGTGCATCGAATAGTCCATTGACACCCCATGCAATCAAAATTATGCAAACAATCTAAAACCCAATCAATAAACCCATGCAGCAAGCATCTACAAGCATCCGCAAGCGCCACAAAATAAAATCGGCTATGTATGTTCCGATTGATCGTAGTACATTCATGTCATTAAGTTGCTGTTCTATCTAAAGTCATTATTATTTCATCTGGGTAAATTGAACACCTGTGTTTGCCTCAACGCCAGCGATATCGCTCGTACTTAACCATTGTTGTTGCATCCGACACTGCTGCTGGCATTGCTTAGGACGTTCCTCCACTAGAGAGATGCATCCACCTTGTCAGGCTGGCACTTGTCGCTTTAATCTGCGCCACAGCACCTTGTCCCTGGCTGCGACCTGAACTACGTTGTTGCCCTTCAGACGCATATCTCAGCAACTGTCCACTGCCACTTCGCCGATGCCCCATCTTGGGCGGCTGCGACCCTGAGCATAGCCCTGGCCCTGATGTAGACGCGGATGCGGACCCTGATCGAAGCCTCGCCTCAAAATTCGCATCAACTCCATCCGTCCTTCCAGCTACCAGGATACCACAGTTATTATTTTCGTAGCGGGCGTTGCCAAGGTCCGCTACCAACGACCTGCCAGGCCCATAACCAACACCTCCAGTGAGTGGCACGGAATGCTTATTGAACTCTGCCGGCTTCATCACGGTCGGTGTGGACATGCATCGACTGCGACTACTGCTAGTACCACTCAAATTTACCGTAGCTGCAAGCATCGTTGGTGGGGTTGTAAAGATAATACTGGCCGTACCCGCGCCCAAAATCCCCGATGCCGCCGCAGCCGATACCCTGTCTTTAGCTTTGAGGAAGTTCTGCGCCTTTTCTGAGAGCTTGATTTCGGGCAACCGAGGCGCATGGTACGAAGGTATGAGAGTGTCTTCTGGGGGAAGAGCCGATCGCTGATCCTTGATAGGTCCGTCTAATCGGTTTCCGTGTGTCAAGGAACTATAAATACATATTCCGCAGACTTATGAAGTGTATCAAAGATTATACACCGACTGACTGACCCATGAACTTACCAAGGAATCTTTCAAGAGCGCTCTGGAGCATCTTCCACGCATCCTCAGTTTCTGTGTACCCCTTCAGTGTCACAAACATTTTCCCTTCTGCATCCTTACTCTCTCCCTGCTCCAAGAATGGGCAGTGCATCAAAGTCTTTAACGTCGCCGCTGCTGTCACCAGCCGTTCCTTTTCTGCCTCTGAGTCGCCGCTGCTGTCGTAGCTGCTATCTGCTAGTTTTAATCCGCCAACTAATTTCAACCGCGTTGCTGCAACATTTTCAGAATCCTGCCGCTTCTGCTGATGCGACGCCCGTTTCTTGGCAGTGATCTCCTGCAATGATATTTTGTGCTTTTGTTGTTGTTGGTCATGATCTCGCTGCATCCCTTGCTGCTCTACCCCAGCTGAATCCATGTCAAATGAGCCGTGACTCTGCATTGCCTTTTGGAGACCATGCGCCAATGCCAGCACATGCGTTGTTGGTTTCGAATCCACTGACTCTTGAAATTTGTAATCTATAGATGACGCAGCAATATCAGACGCAAAAGGACAAAAAGTCCTAGTAGCTCTGCCTAATACTGCCGAGAGTGAGCTATGGCGTGTCCTCGGCGCAGCTGTAGCAGTAGTACTAACGGCTGCAGGGCTCACCACTGATGGGAGGATGGATCTAGGCGGTGAAGATCTTGTCCTGTTCTCTGCAAACAGACTCTGGGTCTTCACCAACAAACTCCTCGGCATCTTTTCCTCTCCTGATTCTAATACCGCTTCTGTCAATTCATCTGCCGCTACTGCTGATGTTGATGGTGGTTGAACTGAATGTGTCTTCGGCACAAGCCTCTCCAATGGCATCGGTGGTGGCAGCTTCAGAAGCAACGTTGTTGAAGTATGAGCTAATGGTAGCGGTCTCTCGTGCAAAGGATGCATAGATGGCCACATTACATTCGCGTTATTCTTCGAGAAGTCTTGGCTGACCACTGCCGGAGTTCCTGATAGTGTGCGAGTCCTTGTCAAGGAAGTGGATCTAATTGGCTGCGGTGGGAGCGTGGATGAAGATGAAGTTGACAATATAGAGGCTTTGCGCATCAGGGGTGAAGAGAACCGGTTCAAGACTCTGAGCGATGACTTTTTGTTTAATGGCGGTGGCGGTGGTGGAGATCCTGGAATCGAGGAAGTAGGAGCCTTTGTTTTCTCGGGCTCTGGCGTCATCTCGACCATGACTTCCATCAGCGCCGAGAGAGAAATCTTGATGCAAAAGAAGTATAATCGCAACTTGTGGGCCATCGACACTTGTACCACTGGACCAGCCCTTTTCTGCTCTGTTGTAGCTGCAATTGTTGCCACCATATTTCTCTCTTCTTCGCTTAGGCTGATATGCTCCATGGCCTTTGTGTCTCGGCTGGAAGGAACTTTTGAATCCAATTGAATCCCAAAGCTTGGGTTAGAAGCTGAATCTTGTTTTCCGTCTTCTTGTTGCAGCTCTAGCTCCTTCTTGGCCTCGACCCACTGGAACTGGCCTAACGCGTTGATAACCACAAAGCACTTCACATAACGCCCAGACGCCTTTGATATTGAGATATTCGCAGCTCTCGATCCAGAAGGCGATGTCGCTGTCGGCTGCACACAGATAGATGATGAAGAGTGACTTCTGCTCATAGGCGGCATTGAAGTCCTATAAGGGTTTGTCGCGATGCTACTGTTGCTGACGCTGAAATCGCTTTGGTCTTCCTTCCTGGACACGGGGGCGGATGTGTTTGGAATGTAGAGCCAAATATATCCTGAATAAAGAGGCGGCGATGAAGATCGCATGTCTGAGGATTTAAGAAGTTTCATGCTTGAAGGGTCGAGATGTGAGTGTTCTTCGTTTTCGAGCAGCGCGTTTTCGGGGATGCTAGTGATGTCAGACGATGGCTCCGGAGTCGTATCTACGTATCCCCACATAAAGTCCAAGATAATCAGTGCTTAATATTTTGACCGTTTTAGGGTAAAATAGAAAAAAGTCATTGTGTGTATTATACCTTTCGATCGCAGACTATACTCCCACAAAAGCTGCTGTGAACTACCTCGAGAACTCAAACTCCTGATTCGAAGCATTTGGTGGCCATGACCTGGGTCTGTAGCCATCCTCCGTCTCTGATCCCCCTCCATTCCAAAATTCTGGTAGTGAGCAGAGAAGGATCCCTGTCTCGATAAAGAATGATGCTGTAACAGACTCAAGTCTCTTCCATCCAAAAGCGATGCCGTGAAATTTGGTGATATCTCTTGACCGCCGTTCCAGAATTGGTGCTGCCCGTTTGTAACTTGTCCATTACGACCGATACTGGAGCTACGGCTAATGCTATTGCTGACGCTCAACCGGCTGTTACGACCGCCGTTATCGTCGGCACTTTGGTTATGGTTATTGAGGTTTAGGAGTGCAGCAGCCGCATTTGATATCAGTACGGGGTTGATAGCCGACAATGTCGCAGGACTCTGGACCGTATGACTTCTCTGTCTCACTCCTGAAAAGACAGCACCCCTTGTGATAGGGTTATTGGCGGCCGTGTAGGAGTGGTATCGATTCCGCTTCCTTGCTGACATGATCGCTTCATCCATAGATGCTGGGGGTGGCTCTAATGGAAGTGGAGGGAGTGGAGGAGGGACACTGATGGGTGGGGCGATGGGTGAAACTATAGCTGTTGGGTCGAATGGCGGTGGTAATCCTTGAAGTGGCGTGCAGTTGAGAGAGTTGAAAATCCTAACCCAATGATTGAGCTCCTACACAAACCACAGAAGCAATATTAGCATCTAAATACCAGATAAGAGAAATAAGATATGTGATATGACTAAATCAACGGGTGAAATATGTATTTGGGCCTTACACTTTCGCTGGAAGCCCGGAAACACACTTTGGGTACGCTTGGATCTGGCGAGATAGCCAAAGTAATAATGGTCGTGGACATGGCCGCGGCTGAAGACGTCAACTTGAAACTGTGGCGGGGAATATGCGGAAGAACAGTAGTGACTACTGTCAGCGGGATCCTCAGCTCAATGGACTTTTTGGTCGTATCCTGTGTATCGGGCGAAATTCGTTAAAAAAAACATATATGTCAGCTTTGAATTCCCAAGGCAACAAACAATTTAAAGAAGACATCTAACGAAAGCGAACTGCTACCTTTCGCTTGTGGTAAACGAGTAACTTTGTGCCTTGAAGAACAACCCATCGTTCCTTCCAAACACCAGCACATTCTTTGGTTCCATTGTTAGTCAATCTGCTGACGGGTCGGCTCTTTTTCGACATTTTGTACAAAACCCCTTCTGCGTAATGATCGTAGTAATTCAAGGGAGTGCCAGGTGGCGGCAATTGGATGTAATTATTGCGAAGCTGTAGTTCCAAAAGGCAGTGTGGTTGCAGGTTATACGAACTGACGAGACGAGAATCGTCTAGCCAATGACCCTACATCGATACATCAAACATTAAAGGATGGCAGAGCTCACAGTTAAAATTACATCAATCCCACAGATTCTATGGCCAAGCCCGCTCCAAAAATCAAAATATGCGAAGATCTGATATACTCACAGCTGCAACCCAAAACAATCCGAAGCATGCCTTCCATGCCGAGCACTCTGATCTCCTTATCTCCGTCTGCAATGTTTCATCTCCTCCAAGGCAGTCGTCAAGCACACTCCCATGATCCAGCACTTCGCGCACCATCTGCCTCGCACTCGTGGTGCTCTGTCGACTTCTGTAATGACTCCACCCTGGAATATTGCGGAGGTAACTAGAACCAGAGTTATCCTTACTACCTCGACTTCCCGTGGATCCATAGCCATTACTCTTGTCTGTGTGAAGTGACGAGTATGCCCTCAACCTCCTAAGTTGTTGTTGGTTCAAAACTGCCTGATCCTCATCGCCAGGGCTGTCAAAACTGGGACGTAGTTGGGACTGGATGCCTGCCGAATGACTCCGCCGAATTTCTAGCACAGAACTCGAGTATACCACGCTACCGCCTTGCAATCCTTGATGCGTGCCATCAGTAATACGCCTTTTTAAAGGCGAGTAAGATGGTGGAGACCGAGGAAAGATATCATCCGCCATCAACTCCTCTGCCTGTAACTCAGCTTCGTCATCGCCGATACTCTCTTGGTCGTTGAAGCTTTCATCGTCGCCGCCACTACGACTAAGGTGGGGACTACTGCAGACGAGAGCCGAGTTACCGTCCGATTGCGGCGTGTATAAGCTGGATCCATCGGATATGGAGGAGCTGTCCATTGTAATGTATCGGCGATTACTGCTTCCCGAGTCCCCTTCGACATCATGCCCACTGCTCCTTGCTTTTGAATCCATCAAAGTGACCCCAGATGTCGCTGTTGTCTGGAAAATATCAGTCTGGAGGGATTGGGATTGGAATTGAAGTTGGGGCTGGGCTGGCAAGGAGGTCAGTCTACACTTCGCCAGTATTGCATCTCGCGCCTTGTGGACAGGCATGTCCCGAGGAAGATCGACTTGCACCCAAAGATCCTTTGTCACATATCGAACATGGATCGGAATCACGGAGGTCGTGTCTATTTTCGTATCGCCGCCGTTGCGTTGATTATTTTGGTGATTGTGGTGGTGATGAGGACTGTTCCCGAGTAGATGCTGCAGAAACATATTGCCGTTGTGTTCCGACGACGCGTGTTGATTGTGTTGCGGCAGATGATTGGTATTGCTGCCGCTGCTCATGGAACTCATAGATGTCTTAATACGCCGCGGATAAGGCGGTTTGTTCAACTGCATTGGTCGATGTGGCTGCAGCTTCATATTTTGATATTGCAGTTGTTGTGTTGTCGGTGACCGAGGGGAGCCTGGTGTAAGGCCCGTTGGCGTTGCAGGCTGGGAATGTTGCGAATAAGAGTCATTCCTAAGCGGCGAACCCGGCTCCATCTGCAATACTTTACTCTCGTCACCATCTGTCGTTTTCTGGTCGAGATATTGCAGTTCCTTATTCTTCTGCGCCGCATACTGTTTCTTCGAGTTCGGACTGAGTTGGTTATAATAAGTCGAAAATGTTGTTGTCGTTTTCTCGATAGGAAGCGAATCATGTCGATGGTTCCGCAGCGATGAAGAGGCTTTTCTGATAAGACTCGTTGGTGTGGTCGTACTACTTGTTGGAGAAGTAGAACAGGAGAGGATCGGTAGCGAAGAATAATATTTTCCCCCCGTCCATTCCAGAATTGGTGAAGAAGAAGCAAAACCAGAGGTCGTAGGAGGCGGCGAAGGACATGATGAAAATGGAAGAGCACTCGCAGCAGTGGATTGGGTAGGTGAATTCAGTGCAGAGGACGTGAGTGGTGTCTCTATTCCGCTGTCGACGTTGTCGACGCTGTTTGACGAGGTCGAGGACGATGTTGCAGTCAATGGTAAGAATTCGCCCAACTTCAAGTCTGCTTCAAGATGACTCTCTTTATTAAAGAGATCCCGAGGCGGTGGCGGCGGTGGTGCCACCTTTCTGGATGGGAGATCTAGCCTGCTTGGTCTCAGGGCACTAGGCCCTAATCCAAATCCAGACTGTGGATTTGGTCTAGGAGATGTCGGTGTAGGACCATGTGGAGAGTGGGATGACGTTGAGTGTGAAGGTGAGTGTGAAGGTGAGGAAGAGCTTGAAGGATAGCGGTGCTGGTTCGCGTCACTACTGTTGGTATTGCGCATGTGTGTGCGATGGAGTTGTAGAAGAGAGTCAAGTGCATGAGGGTCGATGTGATTATGAGATGTCTTCGTAGTCATGGCTTTTTTCTGTGTTTTTTTTTCTCCCCTGTTGATGGCAGCCGTTATGCCACGATCGCGAGAAAGTAATGAAAGAGGTAGATGAGACTGAAAAGGACAATAACTCGTCTAATAGAGGACCGAGGAGATATGTGCATTCAACGGAAGTTAGGAGGGAAAGGGAAAATTAGGACGTAAGGACTATGTGTTAATTCGAGGACAAGCTAACGAGAGTCGGGAGAAAGCAAAGAGAGAGCGGCTGAGAGGGAGGGAAAGAGAGAGAGATTGATTGCACGACCAACCGAGAATTGAAAACAACAAGGTGAGCACTGAAATTAAAGCAGAAGGGGGAAGGAAAAAGGGAGACGGGGCAAAGAAGGGATGTTGATTCGAAGAATGAAAAGTGTCTGAAGGGGTGATAAGCAGAGCAGAGGTAGGGGGGAGAAGGATAGTGAGTGGGCAAAGAGTTTGAGGCACGGAAGAAAACTAAACATCAGGCACAGGTTAGGAAGGACAGGACACTACTTTAACCCAGGCACGATAGTACGGAAGAGTCTGCGAGGAGCCGTAAAAAAATAAATAAAAAGAATGTGAACAAGAGAACAAACTTATCAGCGCTTTGGACGACGTGAAGCTGCGATGCGCTCGATCACTCCCATGCGAGAGAGGGATGCCTTGCCGTAGTATGCAAACACGCAGAGTTGTTTACCAAGGCGCATATTCACACTCAGCAATTTCGCATATTTATTTTGTCTGCTAGAGTAGTCCAGGAAAGGGGCGTTGCAGGTTGGGATTGTGCGACCATGCATGCAGTGCATGCACCGCATTTGTTTCTGTCCACCACGATGACTATTGACAGTTAAAGGCCAGTAACATCATCAATGGCACATCCTTCTATTCTTTTATTTTCTCATTTTGACGTGCCTGTCACCGCTTCGACTGTTTCTGCTTTGAAAGAAATCATGCGTGTGCCAAAATGCGGAGTCAAAAAAATGAAAGAGGCACTTGTGATAATCCAAACTGGTGCGTTGGTTGTGCGTCAATAGACCAACAGCGCCCACTTGCCCTTGGCTCAAATGTCCGGGCAGGGCTTTTTTTTGAACCCCCTGCTCTTTCTCTCACGCATATAAGCTTGTCCCTTCCCCCCGTTTCTCTTCCGCATGCAATAATACAGCTTCTTCACATGGCTAGTTTGTTCAGCCACACAAGTCCGGTTAGTATTCAAAGACAGATGTTGCTCATAACCACTGTGATCTAGTAATCATAGGCTTGGTATCTACCACATCGACCACAGCCGCAGTAGCTCAATCGGCCCCTCTCTTACCCACGCCCATCCTTCTCCTTTCTTCATTTTCCCTCCTTGGTGTGTCGGTCAATAGGCGCTGTAGTTACATGTTGATCGCATACTGCTCCCTGAAAATTTCACGACAAACATCATCCGGCAGAAATTCAACAATCCGATACAGGACTCCATTACTGCTCTATACTCATAAAATGCCGCTTATCATGTCCATGTAAATAAAGGAAATGAACATGACAAAGGAAGAGCCGTCGGATACTACACACATGCGTATATTCATTTTTCTCTCCCCTCTCTTTTCTACAGATCCTGGTCGTGATCTCGCGAGTCACGACCATGGGCTCATTGATATTCTGACTCGGTTTTCCCGGACCCGAAAAAAATGAATCCGGAATTTCTTAGTGCTGTTCCCTTGTTTGATTCCATGATGTGCCCCCTTTTTCATAACCCTTTTTTGGAGACGCATAGCTCCAGCTTAGCTTTATTTTTTGTGCGGTAAGTAATGTGAGACGCCGTTCAAACAAATCCCATCCGCAGTCCTAACATTGCCTGCTCAGACATGCTGGATGAATCCATCGCTGTCCTTCAGTCTGGCTAGGAGACTAATATGAACTGAACAAGAGGTTGCCAAGGAAATATGTAACCCGCACAATGGCTACTACACCCAAGCTATGCGTAAACCACCGAGGACTAGGACAAGAAAGCCATACCATAGAATGACTCCACTGCCTTTTTCTCCATATCCACGCAAAAAATGAGAATATTCAAATCCAATACAGATGGACGCGCATTCGCAACTCAAATGAGCACTTAGTCAGCTTAGTACATTGCTTTGACCTCTGTGCTCTTGGGGAAGACTTTCAAGATAAAAGTACGTAAGTGTCCGTTTTTGGAGATCAACCAACATGTATAGTATGTACATTTGGAGCACATCCCTTCTTTTTTTTCTTTTGCGTTCGATGAAACGGAGCACGCAGTGAACCTTCCATCGCACCTTGCATTGCGTTGTGCATTGGAGAACGGATGTATGAGGATGCTGATTGAGAGCATAAAAATCAAGTTGTGTTGACAAATCAAATATCATCTCCATACTTTAGATGGTCAAGAAAAACAAACGAAGTCCAGAGGGGTTAGTTTGTTTGCAACTTCCGCAATTGCAGCGAATTGCTGTGCCGGGAAGAATTTTTGAAGCAGCTCGCTCTTTCAAGTGGCATTCATTCCCCTTTCAGAACCTACCAGCACGATTACAGTTGCAAGACTGTTCGACACAATCTACTCATACCCTCTGAGGATGAATCGGCTCGCTCTGACTCCTCTGTCGCCCTCAAAGCAATCCTTGAATGCTTGGAATATCAAGAGGATATTGTCTGGTGCCAGGCAGAAGCCTTTTCTGCTTTTTCACGCTACGCTTTTGACATAGAGAGAGGAAGAAACTTGTTGCACGCCCAGATATTGGGCTATTCCTTTCTCATAGCATGGGAGGCCTAATTTATGATGTTCTTGTACGCCACGCGAAAGGCCGAAATTTCCTATCTGCTCTTGTTCCCTCTCATCTCCATACCTTTGCTCTAGTTTATACATCTCATGCATCATTTACGTATGACAAACCTCTCTTCCCCTTGATGGTTTGATCGGAGAAAAAAACTTCAAAATCAAAAGAAAACAATGGTAATTCCTCGCTCATGCAGCAAGCCGCTGTAACCACATAGGATTATAGTTAATTCGTCATGTAGATGACTACTCATAGCGTCAATTGAAAACTAGTATTGAAAACAGCGAGTCCTCCACGACCTTGAATAATTCAAGAAGGTGACCCATTCTAGCACTCTTGCCGAGTCTCACATCCGCGGTTCAGTAGTAGGAGAAGGACATGTAGACTGGGAGACTATTCAAAGATCTGCAAGCTAAGGTTAAGGGACTCCAGGGCCGGATCAGTGAATTACGGAAGGCCTCACATCCCATCAGCACGTCCGTATTATGCATTCATGCATTCATGCATAGCATCAGGAGGTTGATACGTTACATATATTGGGGGAAGGGGAAGGCATATTGCTTGATCGTCAGATGAGTTGCGATATCACATAGGATCACGATAATACGCGAAAAGAACCTATTCGAATGTTCCTCTCGAATGCTTTTCACGCAGCTACATTTTTTTTTCGTGTGATCATGACAAATACCCGCCATGCGATACGCTCACCATCCGCTGTGTAGCACTACCGCTCAACTGTCAAGCTTTTGCCTTGTCAATGGCAGCTGAAAATTGACGCGAAACGGCGTGTCGACTACCGTAGAATTTAAACACCGCCAGCCTATCATATTTTTTTTTAGGTTATCTGTTTGTACAAATCTCGCATCCTAATGCTCTGCCTACTTGGCACTATGCAGCATGCTAATGTTCTCTACTTCTGCGCATTCTGTGCCCGCTGTGACATCATTTTCTCATTATTATACATGGTCCAAGTCGAAATCTTGCCTCTCTCCAACACCCGCTCCAACTTTGCTTGCTCCTCAGGATCTGTATGCAACAATCCCTGTACTACCTTCAAATCTGGCAGATTCTCAATCATCCACACCACATCCTCCTCTGTCATCTCTTGCTCTTGTCCTGTGAACCGCAGCGCCCGCAGTCTCTTGAGTGTCTTGAGTTGCCCCAACCCTGAACGAAGTCGCAGGTCGAGTCCACCACTTCGTGTGGATACTGCAGAGCTGATGTAGGATGCCGAGAGTGGTGAAGACGTCGTTG
The DNA here is from genome assembly GCA_025201705.1 of Dissophora ornata. NCBI lineage: Eukaryota > Fungi > Mortierellomycota > Mortierellomycetes > Mortierellales > Mortierellaceae > Dissophora > Dissophora ornata. The sequence goes on from MU616576.1 coordinate 64,203, forward strand.
CAGTTGCGGATGGGCTAGGAGTTGGTGGGTATGGCGTAGTTGCTGTTCGCAACGATGAATTCCTACCTCCAACGGAGAGATAAACTAATTGATCCAACCTTGCAAGCTGCTCAAACACCTGCCAATGCGTCCTTTCATCTTGCTCTGGGTCGCTCGCGAACCCCGTAATGTGAAGATCCAAATACTTCATTCCCTTACAGACCCAGTCATGTTGTTGCTGAGGAACACCAGCACGACGTCCACGTTTGTCTGCGAGAATGTCCCTGGCAAATAGTTTATGACCATCAAAACTTTCCAACAATGGACATCCCCTGAGGATTTCCATGGTCATGCGGCTATCGAGTCCTTGACATTGGTAAAGATCTAGACTTTGGAGCGTCCATAAGTGTCCACGCTCCTTGAGAGCCCGGAAGGACTCTGCTCCGAAATCACTTCTACGGACTTCAAATCTCGTCAATCCGCCAACCGCACTCGCGGCCGCGGAGCCCATTCTATTGGTGGTGTTGCCGCAGATATTGCTGTTGTCGGCAGTATTCGTGCACCATAGAATCCGAGCCAACTCACTATCGTTCAATCGCGAATCCGGTAGGGCCAAAGTCGACAGTTTTGGCCAACACCCTTCCCTGAGAGTTTCACAAAACTCCTCGACCGGGAAGCCTAGCCTAGGTACTCTCCATTCCAACGATCTCAGTTCCGGACATTGTTTCATGATCAACAGTTGGCAGTGCAGACTCGTGTCTCGGATCCTGCTAAATTTCAGTTCTTTCATCCGTGGGAAATGCAGCTCGGTCGTGTAGTACGAGGAATCTAGTTGACGGAGAGAGCAATGTTCGAGGTCGAGGGATTCGAGTCGAGTGCACATCTGAAGGAAGGGCTTGATGTGTTTGTACACCTGGAGGTTCACGAGCGATTGGAAGGCGGAGAGACGTGGGCAAGGGCAGAATGAGCCTGGCGGTGAGGAAGCCGAGGCTGCAAGGGCACGCCAGAAGGATCCACCGGGCGACTTGCGTTCGACATAGACCTCGAGCCGCGTCAGGTTGCGATTTCGGAGTAGTAATTTTGTCAGTGGGGTATGAGATCTCTGAATGAAGTTTTTCTGCTGTTGCGTGGGCATTGCTTCCGAGATGCCCAGACGTGCAGTATTTGCCTCGCTGTGAGCGAGTCCCACGGTGTCATCTCCAACGCCGCTATCCCTTCTGACCTTAGTGTCACCTTCCTTTCCTAGCAGCTGTCCTTTATAGACGTGGACATGCTCATTCACCACATGCTCTTTCCTTCGCGAACCTGGCTCTGGTTGCTCCATCGGATGCGGCGTCGGCGGAGGCTGCTGTCGTTCGTGCTCCTGGTGTCGCACCGAACTGCTTGCGGTGTTGGGTTCAGCCATTCCAAACAACGACTCCTCTCCCACTTCCTTGCCTCCACTCCCATACCCACTCATATTTACCTCCCCCACTCCATTTTCACCATCCTCTTCCCCTCCTTCGTTCTCGTCCTCGTCATCGTCGTCCTCTTCATCTTCCTCATCCTCAAACGTGTCCGGCCACAAAATCAGTGTATCTAATCTCGTACATCTCTCTAGCACCTTTTCCAATCCCTTCAGATCCGCCAGCGCTAATGTTCGGATAAAATGCGCGTGCCGCTCTATATCCTCGGGTGAGATGCCGTTCGCAGTCTCAACGTGGCCCCAGAGGATGGGTTGGAAGGCTTGGTGCCAAGTGCGGCTGACGAGAACGCAAGAGAGGGCATCGCGTTGGGAGAGGAATTGGCCGATGAGAGAGAGGATCTCGGGGAGATCCAAGGCCCATGGGCGAGTGGCAGGAGATAGAACTAAAGCAGGAACTGGAACAGGAGTTGCAACTCGGGCTGAAGGAGTAAACACTGGAGCACGATACACAGAAGTCATGGTTGCAAACGGGTTGCTGGAGGGTTTTCAGATGTATTTTTTGCGAGGTGCGCTGGGCCGGGGGTTTTCTCGAAAGCAAGAAGAGTGAATGAGAAACGGAATGAGGGGTTCGAGGAATGGCAAAAAAAAGAGAGAGGGAGAAAATGAAAACTCGGCAAGGCGAGAAATGGGTTGAGTACGGAAGGCGCGGGGTTCGTGCGTGCGACAAGAACGTACTCCCATTCTGCGTGTGGGAAAACTCATGCGACATCGCTTCCAGGCACATATCACGCACAAGCGCACAATTCCCCCCACACACGCGCGCGCGCAAACACCGCTGCTCTATTTTATTCAACTGGGTCTGTTCCCCATTCGTGATCGCCTTCCGACGAAGAGCTGCATTGTCTGTTCATTCCATTTCCCATTCGATTGCAGCAGCGGTGTTGTGCGCTGACCTTGTGTGGACGTTGTGCCAGCCAAAAAGGCAAGTCCCATTGGGCGAATTATTCGATTGCAGCGACTGCAATTCGCACCCACGCCCATCACGCGATACCCCACACCTTGAGAACAAAACAAGGCAGAACACACAGAGAACCGTGCGCCTGTCCCCTTGTTGGCCCATCAAGCGGGAGAAAAAGTCACCTTGGCGCCGTCGTCATCAACGCCTCAGCCAGACTCGATTCGTCGTGGTATCGCTCTCATTTTTTTTCGCTTCGTTCATGGAAATGTCTCGCGGTTGGTCTGGCCACGCCATATTGCAGAATCAAAGCACAATAATGAAAAGAAATATTAATACAACGTACGATGAATGTAGTGAGGATGAATGTATGAACAAGCTACAAATACGTAGAAGAAATGGTGTGGTCGTTCACCCAAACTGGTCCCAGTACATGTCATTATTGCCGCCACCGCTCGGCATTTGCTGGGATCCATCGACTCCAGAGTCAGCATTGTTCGGCGTATCTGATGGAAAGTCAGTATCAAACAACCCCATCGCTCCTGTGACCGAAGCCAAATGGATGACAGGCCCGGCTGATGGCGTTACCGGAAGACCGGGGACTATGGCGGATGAATGCGTCATAGGAGAGGGGGTAGTGGAATTCGACGAGGCTGCTGGAGAAGGCGACATTAACGAAGCAGACGATCCTGCAGGAGACCCATTACTGGTCTGAGGAGGGCGGTGGCCAGATATCTGATGATGGTGCTGCTGTTGCGATTGTTGTTGCCGCTGCATTTGTTGGCGGTGCAACATCTGGCTGTGGCTCACAGGCTGTCCACTACCAAATCCACTTGGCAGGTTACCCTGTCCTATATCCTCTCCTGGCATTGGGACTTGATGCCGGTTCTGTGAGTAAGCCTGGGTCTCAGTAGCAGGCTGGTTCACCTGCTGCGCAAAGACGTGCGATTGATTTTGGCCTTGCTGGCGCTCCCCTTGATATCCTCGCTGCTGCTCTATTGGCTGAGAGAACGTTGGGGCCTGTTGCTGCAACGGCAGTAACATATTATGTTCAAGTTGTTGATGATTCTGAACCTGCAGAGGGCCACTGGAACGCGTCCTTAAAGTGTACCGAGCTTGTTGCTCCATATGTTTCTGTATATGCTGCGGTGGTTGATGCTGTAAATGCTTCTGTACATGCTGCGGTGGTAGCTGCTGTGTGTGAACCAACACTGAAGTTTCACAGACTTCGGAGTCCATATCGTTCGCATAGACCATCAGAATGTCGGGATTGGTTTTGCCAGTGGATGGAGTTGTAATGATGTATGCATTTTTGCGGAGCTGAGTCGCCGGATTCTGTTGATGAGAAGATTCCTGTTGAACTGGCGTCTGGCCTGCTTGCATATTGGAAGGCGAGGAGGATTGCCGTTGCTGTGCCTGCATTTGTTCTGGATGCTGCAGCGACGGCGATGACTGTGGCTGTGGCTGTTGCTGCAAAAGCCGCTGTTGATAATGATATTGCCGTGATTGGAGATCGAGGTGCTGTTGCATCTGGTTATGCTGCTGCTGTTGCAGGAAAAGTCGCTCGCTCCTGTACACTGGCCGTCCATGCTTCCGGCTTGGACTATGCTGAGTGGACTGTCCTCTAGTTGCTCCGTGTCCGTTCAATCTGATGCCAGACATCACTGCCGTAGCAATGCTTGAGCTGGCACCCCCAGAGGATTGACCTGTCGGGGCATCATGAGCTGCTATCGAGACTAATGGCACACCAGAGCTGTTGAACTGTGAAGGCCGAGGCGGCTGCTGCATTTGCGAGTCCATAATCCCTTGTGATGCCGATGACGGTAATGTCCATTCAACGGGTCTGAACTCAGTCATAGATAACGGAGATTCATTAGAACTTAACACCTCATTGCGATGGTTTCTGGTATATGTTGCTGACACTGACGGTACTCCCACTGCATTTGAGGATGCGTTGTTGGCATATGTTGTGCTCATTGAAGTATCTACACTTGAGTTCATATCAGCGTCATCCTGTAACATCGCCCTTTCTGCAGGGTGACCAGTGGATATTGAGTTATTCTCTGTAGTCTTGGGCGGGCCTGAAGTCGGTTTGCTCCGGATAGACGTGCTCGCCGCTCCTGAAGTCACTGCATTGGATGCATGACGTCTCTTGGACCTTCCGCTGACATTGGGCTTGTATGTCTTGATCACTAGGCCAGGGACATTGGGTGTCGGTACACTGGATATATTTGCAGCTTTATGAGCGATTGTCCCGTCTGGCCGTGGCGTCAAAGGCGCTATCATTGTTGGAGGTCGCCAGAAACGGTCATTAGCTGTTACCAACGCAAGATCAAGATCGTAATTGCCAAAGAATAGTGGAACAACTCACCATTATTATCAAACAATTCTACAGTATTGCGCGTGATACTGCGATGCGTCAAGGCAGGCACAGTGGAATCCAAATGACCCCCTCGCGACGCAAAACCCATGCCAGGATTCAACTGCGACAGAAAATCCAGACGTCGTAGATACTCCTCAGGGCGACTGCCTTTGGAGTGGCGATGCCGTTCCTGGTACAGCAGCCTCATCTCCAGGAATCTCATGGATTCGTAGTAGGTCCGTTCATAAAATAACTCATCCTCTGACTTGTTCTCGCTCGCAGCGTTCTCGTCCGTAGGCGCCTCGTTAACTGTAGCACTGGTGTTGTCTACCGCTACAACTACGCTACCGTTGTGGTCACGATCAAAAAATTCGGTGTCGTATTGCGCCAGCCTTTCTCTCTGTCTCTTCAGCTCCTGTTCTTGATCAATCTCCTGCTCCTGCAATATGGCAGCCAGGGTCCTTTCGAACGTCCGGATGCTCAAACCTATCCCATCCATGGTCCAATGATAAACAGAAAACTTCCGCAGAGACCCAAGCGTCCGGTGAAATTGATCTACAGCCTGCTCTTTCCTCCGGATTGCCTCCATGAATTGTGCGCCCGCTCCACATCCCCCCGCTCTGCCTCCAGTCTTTCTAGGCGGCGTAGGGACGGCTGCAATAATGAGATGCATTCTGGCTGCGTGGAGTAAACTATATGCTCCTATCCCAAAGCGCTCCAAATGCATCAGATTATCACAGCGCTCTGCCAAACTGGTGATTCTGCGAGCAGCCTGGGCGCAAACTGCTAGCGAATGGCTTCCTTCCACCGTCACAATCGTATCGGGCTCAGAAAGGGACTCATCCGGTCTGGAAACAGGGCTCAATGGCATCAATTCGCCAACACGCACACTGGGCCTGTGCAGTAGTATTAACACAGCATAGTAAATTGAGTGCAGGGTATCTATGAGAATTACATGGAGTCATGCGTGTATGTCAGTAAATATTACAGATCAAGTCTCCCAAGCGGTTCTCTGCGCTTTACGAACCTTTTTTGCTTACCTCCAAACACGTTCGGGTGGTTCTGTAAACTGTCCCATTGAAGGCGTGGTGGGAGTGATTGTACCCATTCTGTCAGCTCCCTGTCCAGTTCAGCTACGAGAGCATCCTGCTTCTGATTTGAAAGGCGCTGTCTCGCCAACATATCCTGGCGCGCCTGGGGCTCTCCCGTTGTTCGATTTGTGCTTGCGCCTGCATCCTGCCCGGGATCTCCGTTCGGTGCTGACCCTGAATTGCTAAATTCGTCCATACTGCCTTCTTGATCCTGCGACCTGGGTTTTGCGCGGCGAGTGGTCTTTGACTTCTTTCTAGATCCAGTTGTTGATGTCAACGGCTCAGAAGACCCTTCTGCAGAACGCCCGCGTGTATTCCAAGAACTGGAGAAATAGTCGCTGCCCGAAGTATTTGTTATATAAAAACTGTTCACCACTCGACCAAGCAGCGACGTGATGTGGATCAGATGTAGAATATACTCAACATCCATTTGTTCGTGAGCTGGATTGTGCGCCAATGGATCTGGCTTGGGCTTCCCAGCCGCACAGTCGTGATCCTGGATCAAGAATGGTCTCCCGTTAATGGACCCCTGCGCTCTGTCGAGGACGTAGAGGCACCACCATGTCCTGTTCCTGTATTCAACTTGCGGGGGCCCCAACCCCCACCCGGAGCAATCCCTGTTCAGACCCATGTCCAACGCCATCCGGACAGCCATCCCAATGTACATGAAGCTCTTTGTGAGGAAGGTCTGGTTCTTGGTTTCCTCGAGATGCTTGCCCAGCAAGAACAGTCCCTGGACAGTCGAAAGTCGAGGACGGTCCAGAAATTCTTCCACGAGACGACATGCCGTCTTGCAATAGTTCTCTCCAGCGGTCTGAGCTCGTGTAGGATCGGACCGACACATTGGATCCGTCGAATATTTTGATGCAATTGAAAATATTGCCAGCAGCAGGAGCGGTGACTGAGGCACGCCTGTATCGTATTCCTCCAAGAACATGGATGGGACGATGGGTGCGAACCGGTTGACCTTTGAGAGAAAGAGCGCTATCAGCTCGCGTGCCAGACGTGGAGGAGGGAACTGAGAGAGCACCGCCGGTGACTGAGCCACGACTGGGAACTCGGAGTCGCTGTACACAGAGAAAGAAGTGGAAGTGCTGGCGCCACTAGTGAGGTTGATGACTGCGTCTGCTGCGCTTATGCTCAGGCCTAACCTGGGTCCTGGTGACGAAGGAGCCTGTGGCAAGGACGAGGACGCGGCTACAGCTGCAGTTGCAGTATTGCCGGTCGCGGTAGACGTGGAGGGTATGGCTGCAGTGTGTCCATGCTCGGAAGAAAAACTTAAATTGCTGGTTACCGAGGTGAGATCGGTGGCAGATGATCCCAAGGCCTCATGAGTGCCGTCGGCTCGACTCGAACGAGCTCGCGGAGAGGACGATGCTGCAAGCGAGCTTGTGGTTGGCGCCGCAGAATTGGTGAGTAGCGGCAGCGCTGGGTTGGTGGACAGGTAGTAGGATGACGACTCTCCAAGGAAATGGCCCTTGGCGTCGAAATTGTAGTGATCAAATAAGGCCGCGAGATGACGAAGATTAAAAGGGATTGGGTTCATGACATGACAAAGCTCTCTCCTGGGCACATTGAGTAAGGATCGAGTGTAGTGATGATTGAAAGGGATGTAATTCGATAACATCTGCTTTTCTTTCCTTCATCAAAGCATCATCGTTTTCTGCTCAGCTAGCTTTGACCCCAGAAAGCACCACGGCTGCGCATGTACGTAACCCTGTGGTACACACAGCTCACAGACACAAATGAACCCTGGCCTCTTTCTCCGAAGAAAAAAACATTAAAAATGTCCTGGCAGTGCCTTTACTAAGCCGTTTTAACACCATTTCCGAGCCAAACTGATCGCAGCTTTGGAAACTTCAAAAGGTGGCGGGCCACACGAGCCGCGAGAGAGCTGTCCTCCTGTAGACTGTCTGAACTCGGGGATGCAGGTCCTGTCGACCTAATCCTGTGCTTGGCGTCAATCCAAAGCTGAACTGCTTGGTCGATCGTCTCCTGGGTATCAAGTCCATCGATCCGCAAGTAAAGATCCTCCAAGTTGCCGCAACCCCATTTTGTCTTCTCGATATCCTCAATATCCATCCTATGCAGTGAAAACTTGAACTGCTTCAGTTGGGCGCAGTGTTGCGGCATCATCTGTATGACGGAACCGGGTTCTTGAAAATAATCCTCAAGCACAGGAATGTCTTCGGATTCGTAGAAACCGATTTTAGGGTCAATAATATCGATACATTCCAGGGTTTCTTGATGTCTCAAAATCGCCTGAATGACTTCAACCGTAATAAAATTGTAGTCAATGGCAACTTCCCGCAATGTCGTAGGGACATTCGTGATAAGCGCCGCCATCAAGTGGCCAGGCATCTCAAGGTACAATGTGTTCAAACGAGGGCAACATCGATGCAGCTCGTTCTTGATGACTTCCATCGAAACAACGAGAGGGTCAGGGGATTCCCACGTCTGCCATGTTAAAATATTCGGAAAATGGACGAGGAGCGACGGCGAGCAGGGTGAATTGGAATCCGGTCGAAAGACTTGCGCGACAGGAGCTCCAAGACACTTCAGTGATGTGTGTTGAAAATTGTCATCACCAGGATGAAGGGTGACATCCTGGATGTATAAGCGATTGAGAGCAGGGCACTGCCGCAGCAACGTTAAAAATGTGTCCCGGCTCGTCTTCATCCCATGGAGTCTGATGTACGACAGTCTTGATGACTTCAGGGTGCTGGTGACTCCAGATAGGGCATCGACCGACCATAGCTCCTCGTTATCACGGAGGTATCCAAAAAGACCAAACAGCTCAATGTGTTGCAGACGCGCAAGGCTCCGTTGGATAATGTCGCAGCAGCGTTCCCGACAATGCGTGTTCGCACCAACAAGCATGCAGAGGCGTTTCAGAGTGGTAGCTTTGGCCAGGAATACGGTCTCAACTTGTTCATAGCTCCAAACGCCTTCGATAATCCGAATCTTGTGGCCATACTTTTCAAGAACCTCGGGGTCCAATTCGCTCAGTTTCTTGTGACGATCAAAGTCGATGGTGTGCCAGATAGGGTACGTGAAGTCTTTGCTCCATTCTTTGCACACTTGTGCGCACGCAATTGCATCCTTGATTGGGAGAAAGAGGCTGATATAAGCTCGTAGCTCTGGTATTTGAAGGGGGCTTCTTATCATGGCGGGATGGGTTCTGTTGAAAAAGATGAACGTTACGATCTGTCGGGTTAATAGGGGCTAATTGTAAGCCACTACACAGCCCACCTGCGCCGCGCCGCCTCCCCCTCAAAAAAAATTGCGCCTCCAACGGACACAAGAGCGTGGTGGAAGCGCTCTTTCCCTTCTCTGTCCAGAGCTTAGTCTACGAGCCACACGCATTCAATAGTCCTCACCGCCATTTCAGCGAGTTTTAGTTCCAAAACGAAGCGAGCGCGAAGGGTCGCGTGAGAGTTTACACCACTTATGACGTGCGGCCTGCAAGTGATGCTGTCTATCTTTACTGCGTGATAATGTAGCTTTCCCGATTGAGGCGGTGGACCAGCCTGAGGGTCTCTTTCTCAAGACCCAAGAACTGAATGGGACGATGATTATTTATTTCCTTAATACTCGCGAATGATGATAGGTTTCAGAAGGCACATCAAGCACCCTCAGTCTTAGAACACAAATTCCAAATGAGTAGCTGTTTTAGCTTGCAGAGTTCCTCAAATCCCATAGGCCACAACGGCGGCACATTTGCCATCCCTCTAATCTGTCTACAAGCCCTTCTCCATACATCTCCATACATCTCTATCTCATCGTTGCAACCGTGACTTTGGAATTTTTGCTGATCTAGAAATACGGGCCAGTCTCCAAAGTGCAGATGCAAACACGTTAGTCTGGGACACACCGCCAATAAGCGACCGGCATTAAGACTGTCAGGGTTTGAGTAAAAACTACTCATTATCAAGCCCTCCAAAAACAGGAGTGGCCCTCCATCAGGTAGCTTTGACTACGCTTGTGACAGTTGAGTAGTTGCGCACACCTTCAAGACATCTGCCATGGTAGAAAGTCTCCTGGGCCCATTCACGTAATAGAGGTGAAGATACTGGATACGCGGGGGGGTATTCTAGACTGTGTCAAATCGTTTGGCTGAGAATCGCAGGTCGAGAGATGAGATGTTCGGACACCTTCTAGCAAGTTCAAAAGTATGTGTTCCTTCGTGATCGGTTAATGACAGTGTGGTAAGTCGTTCCCATATCTTAATGCTATTGTAGTCGGCGCTAATAGCGGCAATGGCAGTACTTCAGGCGCTATTTTGATCCACGTTGTTGCCCTGCTTATTCGAGTAAACTTCGTCCCGGTTGAAGTAGGGCTCCGATTCTTCTAGTCTTATGTCACACCCCGAAAACTCTTCTATCGTGCTATTGTTGCTTGACTTTGCGTTGGTCAAGTGTAACTTCCTAGGCTGTGGGAGATTTCCAAGGACCCTCTGTTCGATAGAAGATCGTGAACTGCCGTGGATGTATTCAGAGTCAGCATCCGAATATTAGGGCTGCGCTCAATCAGGGCTGAAAATCGCTCCGCTCAAATAGATTCGGCCCACCATCTCGTGGGTGAGGGTGTAGCGTCATCAGATGCCGACGCTCCGGACCGAAGATCTAGAACGAGGAAGTGTGTCCGCATAATACTCTAGGCGATACATCTTCAAGTGCGCTGATGACACGGGTAATAGGAAATATACTTTTATGAATGTTATAAAGGACGTTTTAGCCCCTCGTCCACATTTTCCATTCGCCAAGGATATCAGTCGAGAGCATTCAAAGTGCTGGGCCATTTCGTAAAGAACACGCTGCAGTTTCTTGGCATTCCGCAAAATCGCTCAGAGTTGACTTAGGTCGCTGGACCAACTCGGTGCACTTCCTCTACCCCACATCCAATATCCCACACACCGTACTTACCCCACATCGTTTTCCCAATAAATATGATCTCATTTCACGCACTGAAAAGTTGGCAGCTGGGTTGGGCGGAGGAGTTCGATAATTGCTCTCGTTTGGGTCTGTTGATATCATTTACGTTTGTTTACACATTTGTTCAAAGACACATGTGAACCCAAATTATGGAGATGTACAGGAATCAACAACGCCGTTACCACTGGGCATTTATAAAACGAGAGCCGTCTCCCACTTCTGAGAATTCAGTAGTCTATCTGCTTTCTTCTCTCCTCAAGCACATCTCCACACTACCTGTTTCTATCGCTCAGCTTGATAATGGCAAAAGGCGAGATTATTACAGCCTCCGGCACCGGCTACGTTGGCTGCCTCACACCCGAGCAGAAAAAGACTCTGAAAGAAGTTTGGTCCATGATCTTCTCAATTGCGGATTCAGGGGAGGCGATTGTACCCTCGGAATTAATGCATGAGGTCGAGAGGGAGGCAAAGTCCGGCGACGGCTCTCAGTCTGCTACGGTGCAGGCCGCAGCAAAGGCTGGGTGGTTCTCGAACAATAAATCTGCCAACGCTGAAGAAGCAGCTAAGGCGGCAGGATATGGAGTAGGCATGGCTAAGGTTTCGCTGGCGGATTTGGGACTGAGTGTTGATAAGCTGAGACCCATTCTTTGGGATAATGCAATGGGCGACCACCCCGGTAAGACTGCGCTCTGTGAATTAATGCAGCGAATAGTTCCTCCTGCTTCGTACGTTGTTATCGAATGTTGCTCTAACACGTCGTTGACTCGTCTGCCATAGACGCCTTGCTTCTGAGATTCATTCGTGCCCGCAAATGGAATGTCGTCAATGCTCTCAATATGTTGTTCAAGGCATTCAAGTGGCGGATCGATGAAGATATTCCTGCCGTCAAGTATTCAACTGACGAGCATCTCAACGAGCAGTATCCAAAGTTTTTCGAGCAACTCGAGATGGGCAAGTTTTATATCCATGGAACAGATGTTGATAACCGCATCATTGCGTGAGTGTTCTTTATTCTGCAATACTGTAATTCGCCATTTCTATACCCTTCCTCCCAGCCTGCTCACATACTTCCCAAAATCGCTTACCGGAACTCAACAGATACTTGAACGTCCATCTGCACCACCCAAACGACCAGCCGGCCAAGACGCTCGAGAAACTGACCATCTACTTGATGGAGTGCGGTCGCGTCCTGCTCGAGCACCCTACTGAGACTATTTGCCTTGTCTTTGACCTCAGCAATTTCGGACTCTCAAACATGGATTTCACCATGGTGAAGTATCTTGTGACGATATTTGAGGCTTACTACCCCGAGTCCCTGGGTCGCATCATCATCCATGGTGCACCCTTCGTCTTCTGGGGCATCTGGAAGGTGATTCAGCCTTGGTTGGACCCAATTGTGGCCTCGAAGGTGCGCTTCACGCGCGCGGATAAAGATTTGCTCGAACACATTCCAGCAAAGCATTTACCAGATCACTACAAAGGCGGATTGGACCATTACAAGTACGAATACCCACATGCCAACCCTGGGGAAAACAAGTGCATGGAAGATACGGCGACGAAGGAGAAGTTAGTGGCAGAGTGGAAGGACACGTTCTGGAAGTTTGAGGCATTGACACGCGAGTGGATCAAGGTTGACACGCCCGAGGCGACGAGGTCGGAAGAGGAGGTTGAGAAGGACAGAGAGCAATGTGCTAAGGATCTAAGGGTCGCGTTCTTCAAAATGGATCCATACATTCGTGCGAGGAACATGTTTCATAGGACGACACCCCCAATTGCCCAAGTGGATGGAAGTGTCAAGTGGGTGTATAACAACTAGACATCATTTTATGTTAGCGCTCCCCGGCCCCCACTTCTTGTCTCCATTCATGTAATGTGCATTGTATCGTATATTTCTTACAAATCCGTGAAATACATCCTCAGCATGAGCTTCACTACTTCGACATATGACAGGCCATCTTGATTCAGGTTGAGCGATGGGATATTTACTCTTCGGCTGCCAACAAACACACCTATTGCGTTTGCTCTATGCAAATCTTGTTTATGCTCGACTGACTGCATTCTTCGACGAAGCGATCCGACGCTATTTGTCTAAAGTCCTACCCTCCTCTGTGGTGCAGCACGTGTAGAGTCACAGGAGCTTTGCCTAATGCCAAGGAAAACGCCCGGCAAGGTGAAATCATAAGACGGACTCATTCTTTTCATCCTCCCCCAAACATCCACACACAGACGGACAGGGAAAACACAAGCCTGGAGTATGGCAAGGAAGCAACGGTCATCTCGGATCAATGACTCAGATATGGAGCGTCGGTCTATGTTATAACAATCTTGCAGGCATATTCCGGCCACGGGTGGGCTGTCCTTCGCTGTTGACCTTCAAAAGGATACCGGATTGACGTGAGAGACTATCGACAATTTTCCTCAATAACATGCCCTAAGGATGACAAGGTGCGAGTTCTGCAGTCAGCGAGAATGCTCTAGGCCATCGCCTTAGTTTCATTTCCTCTCTTGTTCGAGCCTCGGGGGTTCACAGCTCGATCCATGGCCGCTGTCTGGATATCTCTGTGGAGAGCGGATCTGGCCAAGGTCAGGACCGATCGCAAGCATGCTCAGCAGAGGGATCGCCACCAACGGACCACAACTGCCAATTGATTTCCTTTTCAAGTCGCATTCCTGAGACCTTATCGAAACTCATGCATTGCACAAGCAGGTCACTGCTCCCTTGCTGCTGATCAGTGCCCATGAACAGAGACCATGGAGCGACACAACATGCCCTCTCATCTGCATTGCACGTCTATCCTCTTTATTTCAGCTCCTTCCTACACTTCACCTATCTCCTCTCTTTGCATAAACCTCGGTCTCATTCCTCCTCATCCTCTCATTCCTCCACTCATTCAACTTGATTCCAGTGTCTTTCACTTCTCAAACCCCCCTCATCTGTAATGGCAAAGACTGACATCCCCACACCCCAAGGCACCGGCATCGTTGGCAAGCTGACTCCCGAACAAAAGGAGCTGCTCAAGCAAATGTGGGCCGAGCTCTTTCAGCTCTTGGATAATGGTGAGGTGAACCCGCCTTGTGACGCGCTCACCCTGGCTTCCATTTCTGCTTCCGTAAATGCGGAGACCTCGTCTGTCAAGTCCGCCAAGAAGAGTTGGTTCGGTAGTTCTAAGAACACGACCGCTGTCTCCGCTGCCCATGCTTCATCTGCCGACGAGCCCGGGGCAACACTTTTAAACCTGTCGCATATCGGCCTTGGAGTCGAGGATCTCCGTCCATCGCTCTGGAACCTCATCCTTGGAGATCATCCCGGTAAAAGCCTTGCTGCTATGTCAATTTGCTCTATCCAAAATACTGCCCTCGTCATAGAGTCTGCCATGTTCTAATCGATTACGTCTCGTCATCTACATCAATTGATGTCTAATAGATTCGCTGCTGCTACGCTTTCTGAGAGCGCGCAAGTGGAATGTGACGAATGGTACCGAGATGATTTTGAAGGCATTTAAATGGCGGATTGAGGATAACATCGATGAAATCAGGGCTAAGAGCGAAGATGACCTGGATGTGAAGTACCGTGGGTTTAAGATGCAGATGGAGATGGGCAAGTCGTGTTTCTATGGTACCGACAAGCAAGGACGACCTGTCGTGTATGTCAACGTCCGTCTGCACAAACCGGCAGGCCAGGACCCCAAAGCGTTGGAAATGTTTACGATCCACGTCATGGAGACTGGTCGCTTGCTGCTCCAACCCCCTGCCGAGACAGCTTGCTTGGTCTTTGACATGACTGGATTTGGACTTTCCAATATGGATTACAGGTAACAGTAACAGCATTGCGCAATAAGTGTCGATATGGACGGTCAAGAGAGAAAATCCTAACGCGGAGCACGGGTTTATCCTTTAGCTTTGTAAAGTTCTTAGTGCAATGCTTTGAGGCTTACTATCCAGAGTCTCTTGGGGTGCTTGTAATCCACAAGGCTCCAATCGTATTCCGAGGAGTCTGGAAGATTATAGAACCCTGGCTCGACCCTGTGGTGGTCTCCAAGATCCGCTTCACTCGTAGCGACAAGGAGCTGACGGAGGTCATTGACGCGGAGTTCCTTCCTAACAAATATGACGGCGGCAAAAGCCAGGTGCGTTACTCTTATTAATATCTTGTCCTACTAGTAAACAATGTAATAGTGGTGTTATACTAACTGATTGATTCACTTGGAATTTCCTCCATCACAACTGTAGTACGCATTCAAGTACCTTCCGGTTGTTCCTGGCGAGAACGACCGCATGAACGACACAGAGACGAAAGAGCGCCTCCTTGAGGAGTGGAGGGCGGTCATGTGGAAGTTTGAGGCCCTGACTCGCGAGTGGATCTCTTGCAAGAAGACTGAGGGTGCTCGTTCAGAGGAGGTCATTGAAGCCGAGAGACTGGGGCTGACAAAAGACATCAGAGCAGCATACTTCAATTTGGACCCCTATATCCGCGCTAGAACTTTGTACCACCGCTCGGAGCACCCAGTTATCCAGGCTGACGGATCGACGAACTGGCCACACAAGAACTAGACAACGACAAGTTTCGTGTCATTGCGTGGACCTGGATTGAGAACGCATGTAGATATATATATAAAGATTTATATTTCCTCCGGTCGTGAGCTGCCGGGCAAGTTTCGTGGTCGCCTGGCAGGATCCGTGATAGACTTCCAATGCTTGAAGGCCCCTTAATAACTATCCGACAAACCAAATCACACGTGACTGACTGCTCCAACGGCAAGTGTGTGTTTGATCCGATGATCTCGGCCAGAGCGGGTGTATAGACATTCGGTCATTCAGTCATTCTGATTCTGATTTCTTTTTACTCCCCACTCCTCCTCATTCACATTACCTCACCATAATATACCGATGTTCCGTGTCGCCCAGTCTTTGCAGGTATTGCCATTCGAGTCGCACGCAGGGCAGAGAGTGACGAACACATCCGGAATGCTTCGACCTTGAACTGGACCTCAACAAGGGGCTTCTCTGACAGCCTGGATCGCAATGGGATCAGCGCTTGACTTTCTTTGCGTCGAAAGCTGTTGAGAGCCTTCATGTTCCAGGAGATAACGCCGGACGCTTCAGGAGTCATAGCCCAAACAATAGACGCGCTTCTTATGAGACACTAGTCAGGTCAGAATCGCATACCTAACTGTCAGGGCCAATTTGAAACCACTATGTAGAAAAAATCCCTGGTCGCCATTGGCGTCAGCGTTGGCCTTTTGTCCAGCACTAGCGGTGCTGTTGCCTTCGCCGAGGGCAAGGAGCGTAAGCAGAAGGTGAGTTGTTTCCCAATTGCCGACCAGACCTAGTATTTGCGCTGATCTCACACCATTTTCAGTTCAGCTATTGAAAGTTCTGGATACCGAGTGCTCACCCCTATTCACTTTGCGATACTGCCTCTAGCTTCCCATCTACGACGAGCCAGAACCAGAGATGGTTATCAAGGAGGAACCCACGCGTCTGGATGAGGCTCTTCGTGCCGCTCGCAAGGAGACTGATCGTCAGATCTTGGGCATGAAGTACCATCTCCAGATGGTTACTAACAAGGTTGTCGATCTTGAGAAGGAGGCTGAGAGTAAGTTTCTTTTTTTTTTTTTTTTTGTGTGGTGCGATACACGAAGGGTACAAATACTAAAATGCATGCCGAACCATTGCGAAAAAGGCACGCCATTTTAATATCTTTTGATACTGACTCAAAAAACCTTCCTTCTGCCTATTAGGCAACATCAAGTCAGTTCTTGTCAGGGAGGAGGAGGTCATGCCCGCAGCCATCTATGTCGTTGTTGCAGGTTTCGCTGGATCGATCTTTGCCGGACGCCGTAATATTTTGCTCCGCTTCTTGACTCCCGTCGCATTCTCGGCTGCTGCCTTTGGGTACTTCTTCCCAGCCTCCTCCAACCGTTTGATTGCCCACGCCAACCAGTCTGATCTCGCGAAATACATTCCTCAGGATATCCAGAAGCAGATCCGTGACATCACTGGACAGGTCAGCGGCAGCAGTGCTGAGACCAAATTGAGCAAGGCTGTAGAGGAAGTTAAGAGCGCAGCCAAGGATGTGACTGTCCAGGAAAAGGCTCAGGAGAAGATCCAGGACACTGCCACAGCTACCAAGGAGGCGGTTGATGATGTGAAGGATAAGGTTGCTCAGCTCAAGAAGGCCGTGGTTGAGGAGGTCGCGAAGGGCAAGAGCGTGGTTGAGAAGCCTGAGGAGGAATCCGACAGGGAGGCGAGGATCGCAAAGATCAAGGCTGAGGATGCACTCAAGCGCGTCTAAACTACGTGCATGTTGATGGACTATAGGGGAGCGGGCCTTGAGAGTTGAGAGCAGGTGTGTGGTTTGCTCTAGTTTGAACGTGAATGAATTGACAGCAGGCCGAGCAGACAATTTACCAGCATGACATTTAGCATACATAAAGACATGAATGATTGGATATATTTGAGAATCCACAACAACTATAACTGTTCTGCTTGACAGTGGCATTTCTCCGGGGCCAGAAAGTCATCAAGATCCAAAGAATTGAACAGCATTTCGTAGTTCATTTTGCCTGTGTGTCGTTGGAAAGACCCTAGTAATGGGTCTTAATGTCGGCATCTCTCGAGATCTTGCATGAACCACTTAAAGTGCCCTCCGCAATTCTCGGGTTTGGTGTTGTAGAAGAAGGTAGAGACAATCAACTCGGGGAGTTTGTTTTCTCTGAACGCTCGGTCGACCTCATTGATATCGATCGCTAGGCATTTAATAAGTCCCTGATATAGCCCGAGAAGATACACCTTCTCTTGTTGGGTCTTGCATTTCTCAAATCCATAACTGACCCTCAGCTCCTCGTTCTTATAAGATGTTGGCGGTGGACCCATTGCTGAGGTCTTGGGTTTGTTCTGCGTGCGTTCATCTGGTCTGACTTGGACAAGAAAATCGCGTGATGAACATATTACGATTTCCGTTGAAATTTAAAAGCAAGCCGGTGTGCGATTTTCTCATTTAAGTCTTTGTTGGCTGAAATGCATGATGATAAGCAACTTCCATAATGGTGCGCAAATTGGGATGAAGATTGGGGCAGTAGATGGGGAAAAGTTGCAAAGGATTGGCAAGAGTTCGTGAATGGGGTTTGTCACGCTTGAAGATCCTGAACTGCAAGCACGCCAGTAGTAGTATCACGAACTGCTATCAGCCAATGGACAGCCGGCTATTGACAACGCGACTCTTACACCGCCCAGATAGACGTACCTCATCCGTCAAGAAGAAGCGGGTCTAAAGAAAGAAGCGCCGCATTGCGAAAACAAGTTCCGATTGCACTCTAGATTCCAAGGTGTTGCAAGCGCGATACTCCAAACAGCCTAAACCTTGATAGATGCGTGTCATAAAATAAACAAGTGTGCATGCATGTCCTTTATTGAGAAGACTAACTAAGCCAGGCATGGTGTACATCGCCGTACGACGCCCATGACAGCTCCATAAGGATCAACTGGATCACCACGGCTTGGGAGACTGCTATAAAGAGGTCTTTCAGGTTCGAGCCCACAATCGTACCACCTTTCATTCTCAGGACATCCAGTTTTGCAATACTCGCAATTTCCTCGCTCATAGACTTTGTGGACTCTACTCTGGCGAGTGAAAGTTCAACTCTCTCAATGGTGTTCCGACCCGTAGCGTATGCAGGAACCGACAATACCTGTCACAGGATTACAGACAGGGACCGAGTATACAATGTACCTGGCTGCCCGGAAAATGAAGATCCTTCTTCTTCGCACTGAAAATAAGGTTTGGTTTTTCATCTTGAATCTGTTCGATAGTTGGGACACAGCTCTTGCTGAGATCCATGGTGATGGTCTCATGTCAAGCTTTAGATACTCTTATGCAGCTCAGAAGGGCAGGTCTGTCAAGGAACGTGCCGCAAAAGTGTGGGATCTCTTTCTTCAAGCTCAAGAGAATTAGTGATTGGATGGCCGAGTGGATTCATAGTGCCAATGACAGAAATCGCAAAGGAAGGATGATTAAGTTTATTCGACTACGTTGACTAGATGATGAGTAGGAAATGGTACTTCGGGTAGACTGGATCTGCTCCATAAGCTCTTTCTATTGCTTAATTACTACGCTTACGATTATGTTGGCTACAGTCAGCAGCGCTGTGACGATCACGCCTGCCAGTGTGATGTATGTATTGCGGATGGTGATATCCAGCTGTCTCTTGTTCACATTCTCAAACCTCAGTGTGTCCAACTTTATCTCCTCCAGCATCTTCTCGTTCTCAATCTCAGCCTTGAACACATCATAGTTCTTCATGAACAGAATTTGTGCATCAATGATCAGCTGCGGATCGATTGCCTGGTCCACAACCGATGCTTGCTGTCTCATGTATCTGCAGGTGCTCTGCAGAACACTGGCTGCTGACACCATAGGCACATCAGGAAGGTCGATACTCAACGCGGTTCTGTATGCCTCGGTACTTAGAAACCCACACACATCAATACCCTTAAACAGAGTATCAGCGGAGATTCCAAGACTGTCGCAAGTCGTCCCAATCGCACCCAACTTTAGGGTGTTGTTTAGAGCTATGTTGACGATTTCGTTAATGGATCCCCCAAGAGGTTGGACGCCTGACAAATGGTCCGCAACTTGGCGATAGTGGTTTAATCTGAGACCGTTCATATATGTCACGTTTAATGGGGAGCTTCTTTTTCTGTGAAGACAGGTTAAGAGCGAGTGTCACAAAGTTGAGTCGAGCAAGAGGTCAGGATCAATTCTGAAGTCAAGTTAACCACGAATCAAGATAAAAAGTAGGCTGACTAGACTTACGAGTCGTAGGAGAGGTGCCGTTCTGGAGTGCAAAAGATAACTGTTGCTTGAAAAAGTGTTTTGTTGAAGTTACCGAGGGCCTTGAAAGTGTTTTGTTGAGGTTACCGAGGAGGCCTTGAAAGTGTTTTGTTGAAGTTACCGAGGAGGCCTTGAAAGTGTTTTGTTGAAGTTACCGAGGAGGCCAAGGCCTCCTCTTTTATACTGGATATGTCAGAGAGCGGCTCTCTGAATGACTTGAAACCACAAGACCCTCGGCGGCGAGCACCTTCGAGGTGGTCTGGGCCCGACAGCGCCACACTGCAACAAGATCAGGTCAATGTGTAGTGTTACTTTTCTATGTGCTACGCCTGTGCGTGCGTTGGTGGTTTTGTGGGGCGGGCTCTTTCTAAACGTTAATTTCTTTTGCAGACAACTTTTTTTGAACGGGGGAATAGTAAGCAGAAGAGTAGCCTTGTTGCTACGATCTGCTGAAGCACTACGAGTAAGGATTCGCTGCGCCATGCACAGATCCTCCACTCTTGTATTGGAGATTAAGGTTCTGAGACAGCTTCGCCTTTGTGAGTATAAACCTCTGTGTAAGATTAAATCTCGTTTATGTTGAAAGTCCATAGGTCCTCGTGCCGAGACACGCCTTTTTCGACTTTTCAACTTCTTGAATTGAGGTGGGTGTCTCGCAACTCGCGTCTCAATCGAGAGCTGATCCTGACCCGTCAAAGCCATGCTTTGTGAACCAGCGACACCTGCATCTTGATCATTAATCGCTCGCAGTTTCTTGCTCTCAGTAACCACGCACACCTGAAGCACACTGTCAACGCTCTCTCTCCTTGGTATTCAGATCACGAATCCTGACAAAGTACAACTCTAGATCTTTGTAGACCCATCCCGCCTACTCGATGTCGTCCGTGTCAATTTTGTGCATGGGAAGGTGCAACAATGTTGCATGGGAAGATGCAACAACTATATAGGTCAAATACGAAGTCGCGGTAGCTGTGGAATCCAGCCACACTGTCGAAGGCGATCGTTTACAGCCAGAACATAGTCTTGCTCATAGATGCTGGCATCCACCTTGAAGCCAGTAATAACCTCTATAACCTGTTGATGCTATAGCATGGCAACGATCACGTCCACCAACGAGAACATTTCGTACTACACGCGCACACTCGCAAGATGCTCGAGCGCTCGGGCAGGCAACTCGATTGTCATAGGAGCCGAAGCCTCGGTCTGAATGGAACTCAGTAAAGGACAGCACCGGTTCACTTCGTGCACGATGGCCTGTGGGGCTACCCCAAGAACGGACCAGGTCAGTGAGGGAGGTCCAGGTGTGCCATATAACAAGTTTAGTAAAGTGAACCAACAACGAGGGTGCATTTGGGTTTTCGAGAGTCAATTCGAAGATATGCCAGACGGGCGCACTACGTGTGTGGATTTTTGGATGCTGATATAGATTGGGGACGAAACCAGACCGGAAGACTGACTCACGGACCTGTAAAGATTCAGGGCAGGGCACATTCGAAGCATGAACGAGGACGCATCGCGCGTCATCGTTAGTTCCTGGATTTCAGTGACGTGGGTTTCGATGTCGCCGTCGAGATAAAACTCGGAGCCAGGGCATCTATTGCACAAAATAGTTATGCGTTCTCAATGCTAGGTCGACATGTGTCAGAGTCGCGTTGTTCCGACGAAGCATGTCGTAATAGAGTGCCTGAAATTGTGAGGTTGCCCTCATCACAACAGTGAGTTTCCTCCAGCTGCAGATAGTAAAACATTTCAGTGCACTTCTTTTGCGGACAGTAGGTTTTTGACAACGCGAATTCGATGCCCATGCTTCTGGATAGCCTGCAATACTAACGTCCTGAACGATGGATGAGCTCGAAAGTCGACTGTGTGCCATACGACGGATGTGAGGTCTTCGGATCAACCCTTGCACGCCAGTGCACACGCTGTGACATCTTTCAGAGCAATGAATTGACCCTTCTGAGCTATAGCTTCAGGTATCTGGAGTGGGTTTTTGCGCTTGTTGGTCATGGTAGCTGAGGAGATGGTGTGGAGTTAAAGCGATGAAGCGAGAATGTATAATCTCTTTTTCAATATTATCGCTGTGGTCATCACTTCTATCAAACCCTTTTGATCTGTATACGCATTTGAGGATGTTGATGTGCAAAGGGCAATGGCTTGCAGTTTCCAGAACTCAGGAAGCTCTATGTCAGAGAGAGATTGGGGTGGTTTAGTTAAGACGCTTGGGGTCCCTCTTATTTCAATATCCGGTCTCAGTCAACTATCAGCCAGGCCGATGGTGGTGGGTCAGCAAGATATCCATGCTATTTACACTTCGTTTTTTATTCTGATGTGAATCTCAAACCACTACGCTGCAATTTTTTTGACGCCGGCGCCTAGCCAGACCTCTTGTAGTTTCGGAAACTTTAACAGGTGTCGCGCCACCCGCCCTTCGATTGAGTTGTCGTCCTGAAGGAGCGTATTACTGTCAGCAGACTCGGACTCCTTAATCTGGTTCCTCGCGTCAATCCAGAGCTGAATTGTTCGTGTGATTTTCTCCGTGGTGTCCAGACCACGTATCCTCACAGCAAGCTCTTCCAAGTCCCTGCAGCTCCATTCTTGCTTCTCGATCGCTTCAATGTCCATTTCAAGCTTGGGAATCATCAAAAGTTTCAACTGACTGCAAAGTTGTGGCAGCATTTGGAAAGACGAGGCCGACTCCTGTAAATGGTCTTCCTCTGTGAAAAGCTCCTTGCACTCGTAAAATCCACCAAATGGGACAAAGGCTCCAAAGGAATCTAGAGTCTCCCGATGTGTTAGAGCAGCCATAACGATGCTGTCAGAAGATATTCGGTCATAGTCTATGAAGACCTCTGTCAGACCCGTAAAGGCGTTCTCCAGCAATCCCACCGCAATGGACTCAGGCGCCTCAACGAATAGAGATCTCACAAGCGGACAGCATTGGGCTACTTCTTTCTTGATGATGTCAGTGGTAAACTCGAGGACGGATGACTCAGCACCCCATATTTGCCAACTCGTTAATTTTGGGCAATGGACCAAGAGTGAGGATGAACATAGATGATCAGGATCTGGCTGGAACACCTGGCTGACTGGGGCAACGATGAAGTTCAACCTCGGATGCGGATATGCGTCAAAGTTATTGTGTGTCAGCGTTGTGTAGCGTATATCCAGACGTTCGAGCAGAGGACACAGCTTGAGCAATGACGAAAACGCGCTCCGAAGCATTTTCAGCGACTGAAATGACAAATGAGACAACCTTGAAGAGTCACCAGGTATCATGGCGTCCGCAGAAAGAAACGTCCTAGACCCTGCGAATCCCGAGACGTCGATATGCTCGAGAGAGGCATTGCTTTGGTGGATGAGATCGAAGAAATTTGCCTGAAGCCGTGGTATTTCTCTCAGGGACGCACTGATACTCTTGATCCTTCGGGCTGGAGACGTGAGTAATCGGGCGATGTCGGTCTCCTCTTTCAAATTCCTGATGACACGGATACTGCTCCCGTACTTTTGAAAGACGCTGGGGTCCAGGCTCCGCAGAACGTAGTGGTCGTCAAAGTTAAGTGTGTGCCAAATAACGCGCGTAAAGTCGCTGCTCCAGTCCTTGCAGACCTGCGCGCAGGCAATCGCGTCTTGAATAGTGACGAAGAGACTGATTCGAGCGCGAATCTCGGGTAGCTCGAGTGGATTTATGATCGGCATGGTCTTTTTGCCCAACTCGAAATGGCGAAGCTGGAATGAGGCGGGGAAGAAATGATCACCAACCCCTTGAGCTGCGCCCCACATTTGCATCCCACATTCATCTAATCCATTTTTTTCAATTCCATTGAAATAGGAGGCTACTGTTGCCACTATGAATCCGGCCTCGCCACTCAATATCCCAGAGCGCCGTATCAGAATCAGCCGCTGTGTCTCTATCAAGGATGCCATTGCATGCGCACAGGTCTGCAAGGACTGGAGCGATGTCTTCCAGGCGATAGTATGGTACGACGTCAATCCTGTGGTCCTCAACCGGCACGGCCTGTTGCATCTTGAGGTGATTGCCAGGCACGCCCATCATATCCGCGCTGCTTGGGCTCTTCGGGAGCCGGCACACTTCCAAGCTTTTCATTCTCCTAGCCTTCGTAGCTTAAAAAGTCTTAAGGCGGCCATCGATGAAACCCCCCTCAATATAGAGACCATGGATGACCTTCTTCGACAAAACCATGCTTCGCTTGTCTCCCTCACTATCACGAACAAATTTATTTCGGGAGACCGGACCCAGTTTTCATTCAACACCATGTGCTCAAAGTTGACTTCCCTCAACATCAATGGATTGGCAATGAACCAGTCGTTCTCGGAGATACTGCAATTGTTCCCACTCCTTGAGCGACTTTCTGTCGATAACGCATCATTTACTCCTGAGGGAACACCCTTGCATCAGCACCTTGGAGTGCGCAAACTCGCCAGCCCCATTGACCAAATCGTTCAGTCCAGCTCCGGCTCGTCAAGCTCGCTCACGTTCTTTGCTCACCTGCCCTCACTCCAGGAGATAACGGTGTGGAGGCCGCATGATCCCGAATTCACTCTGCCGGAAGATATGGGATCTGCAGTTACGCAATGCTGCCCTCTCCTCAATTCTATCGTCCTCCTAGAAAGCAGCGACTTTGTAATAAAAATGCTGACCCAAAGGTTCAATCATATGAGGGAGATTTGCGTGTCCTACCAGCACCTCACGCACCAAGTAGCCATGTCCATTGTCAGCCATATGAACACCTTGGAGAAAGTTTCGACATTTCAAGTATTCTCTGAGATATACGAGAATGACTGGGGCTTAAGCATCGGAGATGTCTACGACAAGGCATTTCAAGAAACGGTGTTGGTAATCCCAACGCACTGCCATCAGCTGAAAGAGCTCAACATCACCCATCATCAGCTGGATATGGACATGGCGGAGCAAGCTACGTGGGCCTGTAGCGATTTGGAGACACTATGCATCAAGATCCGCGACCTGGATACTGTTGAACATGTTGAAAGAACGCTTCAGATGTGGGTCGATGGAAGGGATCCGGTACAGATGGTGGACACGGAAATGGAGAACTCCCTCGAGGCGCGAGTGGCAAGACACTTATTGCGATTCAAGAACTTACGACAAGTCTGGCTTGGTTGTAGAATGAGGAGGGTTTAGAGTAGTAATAACACGCTTTTGCCTGTGTCCAGTTCAAGAGATGCCCGAGTTTTTTTCCGCGTGATCATGGCTTGTTAAGTCGTGATCCAGTCAGGAACGGCCTGCTATCCACGCACATGGAGCTCGTCTTAGAGTCCACTAAGAGAATTTGTTTGATCGCACCATCATCTTTACGTTTTACGTCGGGCGACGAGTTGAACGTCGTTAAGGCCGGCCCTATTTTGGCGCAGAATTCCTTGGTAGTGTGCTTAGAGCAGTGGAGTCGCTTTTACACTAGGTATGATTGCTGGCCTTGGAGGCCTTGGAAGGAGGATTGCTTTGAATCCCTCGGTATTCTCCAGAGCCATGACGACGCACGCGGATATGGAGCAAGAGTTGTCGGACTCTGTTAATGATGACCTTGTGGATCCCGAAGTCCAGGGCGAAGCCTACATATTCAGTTAAGGGGTTCACTAACGTGAAGGCTTGCCCATGGTAGTGGTGACCGATTGGCGGGATTAACATTTCTCTTGTTTCAATTGCACAATTCCATCGCGGCATCACCATGAGCCAGAGCACCCAGAGCCCATTCGATCTTCCAGAACTGCTTACTCATCTCAGCCGCTTTGTCCTCCAAAAGGACGCGGTTGCCTGTGCGCAGGTCTGCAAGGCCTGGAGTGAGGAATTCCTGTCAGTGGTTTGGCACACAGTCGACTCTCGTCTTATTGAGAAACACATGTTGGATCCGGCAGCCATTGCCAAGAACGGGCACCATATCCGGGTCGTCGAGAATCTTGAGGCTCATTTACCGTCATCTCTGTGGTCTCCCAGCGTGTGTAAGCTCCAGAGTCTCGACATGTCGATCGGTGATACGCCCAGCATGCAGGACATCGCCAAGGGTATTCTCCAGAACAACTATGCTAGTCTCACTGATGTCTCGGTCTCGCGCTCGCACGTTGACATAAGCTCGATTATCGTGTTCTCGTTCGACGGCATGCCTCCTGCTATTGACACCGTCGGATTCACAAACCTTGTCAGACTCACGATCACAGGTGTTGGTATTATGCGAGAGCCATTTTCATCGATGCTGCGAATGTGTCCCGTTCTCCAGCATTTGACTATCCGTGACACATGGCTCTACCTAAGCGACGAGGGCTACATATATCAGCATCAGGGGTTGAACCATCTCTCAACAACTATCCAACAGATTATTTTATCAGATCCCGATGCGCCAGATGCCCCCTCGCTTCTGGCTCACTTCCCCAACCTCAAGCGGCTTTCGCTCCTCCACTCGACTGTGTCCATGGAGGTAGACTTTGAAGATTTCGGGAACGAAGTCTCCCGCTGCTGCCCATTGTTAAAGTCCCTCGACGTTCTCTGCGAAAACGGCATGACGTTGAAGTTGCTGAATGAATCATTCCAAGCCCTCACCGAGATTTGCCTATCTTACCCCGGAATCTCGCAACCGGTTATCGACGCCGTGATCTCGCATCGCGGAAGCCTGGAGCGTCTCTCAGCCGCTATGCCGCTTCCAGAATTGGAACTGATAAGATCTGCTCTGGAAGAGATGGGACTTGCTGTAGGAGCGACTGATGGGCAAATTCAGTTACTCCCGCGAATGTGTCATCGGTTGAAGCATTTCAATCTTGAATTACACAAGATGGATATCAAAAATGTTGAAGCAGAAAAGTGGACTTGTGCCGATTTGGAGACTCTCCACGTTAAGTTCCGTGGTCTGGATACAACAGAAAGAATCGATCGAGCACTGCGGATGTGGGTCGATGGTAGGGAAAAGGCACATCAGTCGGCAGGCGAACATCAGGATGATACAACAACGATTCTGCAGGATGGCTCTCTTGAAGCGCGTGTAGCAAGACACCTTCTGCAGTTCAAAAGGTTGCGTGAGGTCTGTCTTGGCTCCAGAGTCTGGAAGGTGGATAGCTTGGCATAGTCGGATAGATCTAATGGCGCCCTTGGCGCGTGTGATAGATAAAGAAATGAGTATAGGATGTTGCGATGTTGCCTAACGGTGGGGGGAGGGAGATTGAGCAATGTAATATGCCTGCAGAGGTATGAAAACGCGAGTTGACATCGTCATTCACAAAGACGCGTGTGATGCATCGATAAATCGCGCATCAGCATAGAAAAATAGGAGGTGAATCTTCTGAACCTGTCAGCCGATGTTGTGCAGCCATGTAGATGGTCAGACCACTGTCGATGCTTCTTCCCCTTGCTGGCCCCTTTTTCAATGTGTGCTCGGGCGTGGTGATGAGCGATTTTCTAGTCGCCTCTCTTTTTTGAGTTGCTGATCAGTGGCGGGGAGGCAGGCGCAACGACGCATCATGCTCGCTACTGGCATGGCACACAGGAGCGAGGGTTGCTAATGCAACGCTTC
Organism: Dissophora ornata; assembly: GCA_025201705.1. NCBI lineage: Eukaryota > Fungi > Mortierellomycota > Mortierellomycetes > Mortierellales > Mortierellaceae > Dissophora > Dissophora ornata. The sequence goes on from MU616576.1 coordinate 91,297, forward strand.
AGCTTTGTCACACGCACCTCTTGCATTTGGTTAACGCTCCAAAGATGTCTATAAAAGGATCGACACTCGTCGCCCTCTCTTTTGGTTTCCTCATCTGCTTAAACTCATTCCAGACAGAAAGTCTTTCCGCGCATGTCCCTGCTCCTCTGAAGATCCACATCTCTCCTTCCATCGACCACGCCCTTTTCCTCGCAACCTTTTATTCAGGCAATAGCCACTACTCTTCATGACCACTATGCATCATACAATCGCCACGAGATCCTAGCACAAATCACACAATCAGCTTTTTTTCCCCTCCTATCAACACACATTTACACAACTATCAATCCAATGTACTGCAACAACTGTTGCATGTGTCTCCCGATGCGAGGAGGCGGCATGTGGCTATCAGGCCTCTGTTTCTTGATCAATGTCATCGGAGCTGCTTTTCTTTTTCTCTGGGGGTCCTACTTCTTTTCTTCAAGTCTTGCCCCCTTTTTGGGCGGTTTCTCAGCGCTCCAGGCCATTACCGCGACCGTCGCATTCTTTGGTCTTTACAACGTAAGAGCGCAACTTGCACTACGTTCTTGGAATTTTGGGGCAAGCCCAAACAGTCCCGTTCACTATTATTTTTCATTATTGACGAATGACGTTCTCGGTTTTTTCTTTCATTCAAGTACTCTTTCATGTTGACAAGGATGTTCGTCTACATGCAGTGGCTCCTCACTTTCGTCTCGGCAGCGAGGATCGGTCTCATGGCGTTTGAGCTTGAACAGAATCAGGATCGCATATCAGGCGAATGCTTTGGTGGTGTCAATGATAAAGGCTATTCGCCACAAGGGACCACTGCGGCGTTCTACTGTAATACGCCTATTGATACATTCATCTTGGTGTTCATTGTAGGACTCGCAGTGGATTGGATGTTGAACGGATATATGTACTTTGTTGCATGGCGGTTCTATGTCCGGTTAAGGTTGTATCCAGACGCGATCAAGGGAGAAGAGTTTACTTTCGAGGAAGGCTTGGATGAGCTTTGAACATGCTGAGTTTCGAAACATAATTAAAAACAAAACAAAATAAGCTGTGAAAAAAACAACGCCGTGTATTTCGTATCCGTTGTGTGCGATGCGCGCCACTAAAATAAATGCAGTTTTTAGTGTATACTTGTGCGTATCGGTGTGTGGTAAAGCATGGACTTGTTTGTCTATTCTTGGATCTTCAAGCCTTCAATATCCGGCAGCGCGATGATCGAGTATCCGGATTCTTCTCCGGCACCACCAGACGCGACAGCACCATACTTGTGCTGCCCAAGTTCGCTTTGCCCCCCAGTTTTCCTTTGCTCCTCTTGGAGGACCTCTTGAGTCCAGCGAAGGCAGGCATCCTCGACTGTCATCGACGATGACGACGCAGACAAACCCCCAGACGCCTGCTGTGCCACCGGCGTTGCGGCAAGAATAGGTGAAGGTGGAGCTGTGTGACCATCGGGCACCTCATACCACTGATCAAACACCATGATATCTTTCTTAGCCTGCAAATAGCGCTCATCGTTCTTCAACATCAGCTGCAATCGAGGCCCATCCTCCGGGAAGGGCATCCGGATAGCTTCCCTTGGGTGGCCGCAGATCTCCATCAGGTTCTTTTCATTCAGAGCCAACTTCTTCCATAGCTCGTAGAGTCGCCACATGTCCTCGTCAATGTTGGTCTCATCCCCGTGGATTAGGCATTGAATCCTCTTCTGCCTCAAGACCTCTTGTTGAAACGGTGTTAACAACGTAGCGCCTGTAGATGCGGAGGAGATATCAAGGGCCGCGACACGCTCAAAGACCATGCCTTGCTCGTGGTCTGTCATGTTCTTCTGGCGGCCTGTACGCGACGAGAATCGGAGGTAGAGAAGCGAGTTGAGGAGCTGGAGGATGTAGTTTGAGCGGTAAGGCGGGAGGATATTGCTCTGGACCCAAGTGTCGATAATGTCGGGAATGTACACCACTCGGGACCCGTACGCTGGGATAAGGCGCAGGCCTTGTTGAAAGTAGTGTTCAGAGAAAACCTCGGGCATGGTGAACAGCAAGACGGAGAGAATGATATGCTTTGAAGTAAAATGGATCACGGTGATCGCGGCTAGGGTGTTGGGCAGGCGAGAAATGTCAACTACCGAGGAGAGCGAGTTGTGGAAACAACAGGAGGATGAGAAAGAGAAAGTGTGAAAGATTGAAAGAGGACAGACTTATACTAATACAGCCTGCTTAGAAGTACGAGCCAAAAGGCTTATTTATGAAGCATTCTACGAGATGGCATCAACAAGCAAAGAAATGAAACGCGCTCGTGGAAGTCATTTTGCATGACGCGGCCAGAGGTGCATTTTATTGCAAAAAACATGAAAGGTGGTCGGTCGGTCGATAGTCCTTCACCTCCTCCTTGTTTGCTCACGTCAAATGACAATCCAAATAGAACCCCTCCCCATTCATCTCGCATTTTGGACAATAGATAAAAACAAGAGTTTTGTATATTTTGGTTTAGGGTAAAATAAAAAGAACACAATAAACTCTTTAACGGGTCTTGAAGTACTCGAGGAGGACGTTCATGGCCTCGGACTCCTCACCGAAATCCTTGACGACGACGCAGGAGCAGCCGACGACCTTGCGGGCGTTACCCTCACGGTCAATCTTGCAGAGACCAGCCCACTCTCCGAGCTTCTTGGCATCGGAGACCTTGATCAAGTTGATGTTGTGCTCGGCGCAGAGAGCCTCGACGAGCTTGATGTACTCCTTCTCAGTGCAGGTCTCGACGAGGACGGCCATATGGGCCTGGCGTCTGTTGACACAGGAGTTGCAGATTTGGAGAGCAATTGGGATATGGGTGAGCCATGAGGAAAAGCATACAACGCTCAGCTGCTCACGAGTCCAGTCCGCCGTTGAGAAAATGCAAGGCGGACTTATCCCGGAAATAATGAAAAAGGTGGGAGGATCATTACCTGTCAAGAGCCTTGGCGCACTCACGGAGACCACGGGCAAGACCGTCGTGGACGAGGGCACGCTTCAAAACGTCCTGGAGAGCCTCCTCAACGGACATCTGGCCGCGGGCGGTGGTGTCGGCGGCAACCTCGACTTCAATAGGAGCATCAGACATGATTGATTATTTGTTGTGTGGGGGCAAGCTAATAGTGTAAAAGTAGCGTTTAAGTTAGACGCGCTGGGAAGAAAAAGATGGAGCATTTTGGGTTGATCGGCTTGGAGGCTGATTGGAGAACATGTTTGGATCTGGAGATGGTGGCCGAAAAAGAGTCGAAGCAGATGAGGGAGAGGGAGGCGTGTAATCATCAATGGAAGAAAATCCTGATCGGCTCGGTCAGTGTCCAGCATGGATCTTGATCGTCTGAGTGCGTGTGGATCTGGATCAGGCGCCGGTGCGGGGATACGAGTGCAGTGATGATGGCGAGGCGGTTTCTCTGATCTGGAGGCAGGGGGGTACTAGATCGGATCCAGCTCATTCGTTGCAAAACCAAACAGGCACAAAACTTACAGACACAAAGTGAAAGAAGCAAACAAACACCGCGATCCGCTGATGATTTATACTTCCCCTCAATTTTTTTTTTATATTGCCTGCATCACCGTGTGCTCTGTCATCGCACTTGCAATGGGGATATCCAGCTGTCCAATTGTGGGGACCCTGTTGCATCTCCGCATTCCGCCACCACCCACCGCGCTGCACCTGCACGTCCCCTGTCAAATGCCCCCCTCCCCATGGCATGCCATCGATCTCGACGAATGCAGCCCTGGCACTGGTGTGTGTGGCTCACCAGTGGCATGCGTGGGGACATGCTTGGCTGGCGGGGAATCTGATCGGGCAACGAAGAGAGGAAGAGAGGGGTGGGGGTCGTGTTTGAGAGAGTACATGGCAATATTACCAGCCCATGTAGTACATGCATGACGGTCCTGTCTTCCTCACCCATGCCTTGCGTTGGACTATCTTTGCACACTCGATGGCAGCTGATCGCATTGTCGCATTGTTTTGCGCTGGCATTCAATGCTGCTGTCGTGTGCCGTGACCTCCTGGATTTCTCCTCCTCGCAAAACGACACATCTCGGGGAGGGAGGGCCATAAAGAATGAGCACGACGACGACGGTGGCGACTGGATCGCGGATCGACAAGTCGGGTTTGCCTGCGTTGCTTGGGCCAACCAGCGCAGTGACAGTGCTGCCAGCTGAGACTCACGAGTGAGCCCTCCCTGTGTCCTGTCCAGCCCGTCCCCGCAACCCTTGAACCTTGCTTGCCAGTATGCCTGTATAAAGTCCAGCCCACGCAGCCTCGTCTTCCCGTTCTTCTCTTCACTTTCTCTCTCCACCATTCTCCTATTCTCTTATTCCCGCCGCCGGTACCATCGACGGCCCTCTCTTCGCTGCTATTTATTGCCCTCTCTCCTTTTCCATCGCCTTCGACGTCCTTGCTTCCTCCTCCCTGCTCTGCCCATTCCTGCGCTCCTCCATTCCCTCCCTCCTCTTTTGCCTCTTTTGCTCCGCCTCCTCTGCAACTTTTCTCTGTATCATACACTCCAGATGTCACCTTCCAAAAGAGCTCGTGAACAGAGGAGACGGTCGACGCAACAGCCAAGAGATCTTCTGCAAGAACAGGGTCAGTCGCAAGAAGACCCTCAAGACTCTTTCAACCGCTGGCAGCAACAGCTCGACAACCTTGAGCTCTTTCAGAGACAACAGCGGCAACTCCAGCGGCAACCCGAGCGGCAACCCTCATACTTGGATTCAATCACTGCGCCCTCAGCATCTCCCTCTTCCTTTTCCTCTTCCTCCTCGACACCAAAACCCCTCTCCATTTCCTCAATACCTTCTTTCTTTTCCACTGACGACCCTCAATCCTCACCAGAAAACGGAGAGGATGAGGATATCACCTGGGTGTTCGCCGTAGTACTTACGACAGCACTATTGATCTCACTTGCGTCTGCTATCCGAGCCTGTGGGCAAAGGGTGGGCTGGCTCCCTGTGTCTGGCAGCAACGACGGTCGTGGTGGAGCCCGCGGGGGTTCTGCACATGTACACGGACCGGGAGGACCATCGAGGTATCCTGGCCATGGTCCACATCAGGTCCCTTCTGAGGACGATCCTGATCCAGACCAGGAGCTGAACGAGAACGACGAGCGGTGGGCACGTATGACAGACGCACAGCGGCTAGGCTTTGATTCTGCAAGAGGTAAGGAGCTCCCCCCCCCCTCCCCAACATGCCCTAATGAGCCATGTCCATACTCTCAAGCAATGACAACGACGCTACATGGCCTTTCACAATGACATGCTATGGACAGGATCGAAGTGCCTCGAGAATAGAACATGGACACCCCTCGTCCTTCTTTCGACCCTTCTACCTATGCAAGAACAAGATATCAGTGCGAGAGCCTTTTTGAGGAAATAGACAGCACTTGACGTTCCTGGGATAGGAGAGGAAACGACAACACAAATAGGAGTACTCCTGGAGGGACTCAGGAGATAAGGAATGGAAGCTGCTGTGTTTGGTTATTCATAGTCCATGCACACGACAGCCGCCTGGAGAGTAGTGAGAGAGAGCTCCTGAGGATCAGGGACGCCAGAGGCCTTTTTGCCGTCGGCTTGACAACTGCTCTGTCAGTCAGCCGACTCGATTTTTTCACGATGAGCGGCGCAACAAACCTGACGGAATTGTTGTACGTGGGTTCTTATGACACGCCCATGGTTCTGACCCATCTGTTCCCAAACTCTATCCTGGCAATGACATCATTTGCTCCTAGCATTCCAAGCAAGCCATCCACCTCTCAGTGTTCCAACAGATATTTCGCTCTCGCAGCACCTCTCTATCCAGGAAAAGGGCGTCTCTGCTTGGGAGTTTGAGGCGTCGTATGACAATCACAGAGTACAGGTCCATGACAGGACCGAGCTCTCATTTCCCCCCATGAACCAGTTGGAGGCTTCCATCCAGACAAATCTGCCAATGCCAAAGCAACAGGAGGTCTACTATTGGGAGGTCAAGATATTTGAAAAGAGTGCCGACACTGTTGTATCTGTGGGAGTATCGACCAAACCATACCCAAACACAAGACTGCCTGGTAAGTGCCGCACCAACGGTGTAAACTAATTGCTCGTGCGAGTGCGTGTAAAAGCAGGAGCCAAACGGAGGAAGGTGTCGCGATCTGAATACTCATCGGCAGCGCAGAAGAAGCGAATGGGATAAATGCACGGAGATCACGGTGTCACAGTTGAGAGCAATCGCTCAGGTTTATGCAACTTTGTTTCCACCTATAACTCGGTTCTTGACAAGCGTGTGCGGATGGGACACGTTGACGATATCCAACCTTGATACATGAACTTCATGTACTGTTGACTAATTGCTATAATGGTATACCATTAATGTAGGGTGGACCCGTCACTCGGTCGCATATTTCTCAAAGGACGGTCAAAAGTACTGCAACTCGCCCTTCAGCGGGTATCCATATGGGCCGATCTATTACGAAGGCGATGTGGTCGGATGTGGCTACCGCCCCCGGACAGGGAACATTTTCTTTACCAGGAACGGGAAACGGCTGGAAGATGCGTACACAGGATTGAAGTTCAACTTGTTCCCGACAGTCGGCGCTACGGGATCGTGTGTCTTACATGTCAACTTGGGCCAGTCAGGTTTTGTCTTTGTCGAGGCAAACGTCAAGAAGTGGGGACTGGCACCGGCCAATGGCTCACTAGTTCCTCCACCTGCCTATGGCAGCGAGCTTGGATCGATTCTACTTGAGGCAGGCTCTGCGATGGGTCCAGCGCCACCAACAAGACGACCCACCTTGCAATCGAGTCAGTCCAGGGCCAGGATTGAGGCTGCCGGAGTGCTAGTCCAAATTGAAGAGGAGGATGGTGCCGGGGAAAGCGGATCGGATTATGGCAAGAAAGTGACTGCAGCAAAGCATCATATCTCGTTATCGAACATGTCAGCACCGCAGGCACCACCACACTATTCGAGCGTGACACCTCGTGTGGGGACAGAGGGCTCGGAGAGTGATGATGAAACGACTGCGTTTATTGCGGAGACAATATCCCGGCCCGTGGGACGTGGCCGGAGTGGGACGATGAACAGCACGGCCAGCGGGAGTGGCAGTAGGCGGTAGGCATCTGTAGTCGATCAAATCGATAACATCGAATCCAGTATCCTATTGTTTGTAACATTATGAGCAATAAACAATCGTTAATGTGTGTACAACAATAATTATATTTCGAGTTGTGTGGTACATTTTGTACGTAATCGTGTGCATTTATGAGTACAGACCGTAAGAGAGGACTGTGGGGAAGTAGAGGCCAGGATAACTGTGGACTTGTCGTTGGTGCCGTGATGTCCCTGTCATCTGGCGGAGTCATGTCCTGGACGTCTTTGTTCGGCGACTAACGAGAAAACCACATTTTGTCTCTCACCATCTCTTTCGCCTACGAGTGCTGGTTGAGTTTATGGATGCAGACGAGGTGTGGATCTTTCAAACCACTTTGCAAAAGCTGATTTTGAGGTCTTTGGAGAGAAATTCTTTTTTTTTTCTTCCTCTCCAAAATTCTTTACCGTTAATCTTCATGGCGAGCAACTTAACACTCCATCTCTGCACCTCCTACGACCTAAACCTCATTACGGCCCGTTTTTTTTCTTTTTCTTTTTGCTTTAACGCATTCTACTCTATTTATTTACTACTCCAGACACTTTTAATTACGAATCCTCGAGCACTAGTGGAGAGCAGAACTCGATGAAGATGAGCAAAGTTTTGGCCAAGGGAGATGATGCGGACGATACTACTATCTCTCATGGTCCGACCCGTGTCCAGGTTCACTTGCGCGCTCCATTTATGGATAGCCAGGTGCTTCCTTTGAGACGTCAGAGACGCGAATCCTCCTTCTTGCCCATGCGACGTCTGAAGCTAGGCAAGTGATTTTTTTTTTTTTTGGACGCATTTTAATTAAGGTTCGAGACTAGCAGTGTCACCGTGCGCGAAATTAACCCTGTCTTCAACTCGCAGATATTGACAGGGAGACGCGTACTCGATCCAATGACTCTACTCAGCCATCCTCTCACCCACCACCGCCACCCCAAAGGTCACCCACGAGACAGGTCCCCAATATTAAATCATCCAGTACTCAAGCCCCATCTATCCTTTCATCTCCCCAAACAGCCATCACAACCGAACTGTCTTCAACAGCAATCTCGTCCCCTCACGGCCAGAAACTGACATTGAAATCAACGCCATCGTCAGGGTATACTAGCCTCTGCAAGACTCCACAACCATCGCATCACGACCGGAAATTTCATAACAATCAATGGATGTTCCTCCACCGCTTGAACAGGCCGCGTCTCTTGCGGTCTAGGTCCACTTTGTGCAAGAATCCGACTTCTGAGGCAACTGTGAGCACTACTGACGATCATCAGTCCCGCAGTGCCGTTCATGAACGCAAAACCTCCATATTAAGAACCGCTCCACAGGAACGCGATGTTGATGATATCAGGATACGCCCCAACATGTCCTTCGTAGAGTATATTGGACATCTCCTCGGAGTCCAGTTGCCGAAAGAGCCATCTGTGCGACGATCCATGGCCGTGACGCATCAACAGATGAAGGTTGCTCGGAGACATGTATCGAAGCTATCGCATCAGTTCCTCTTACTCTCAATTTCAGACGAATCACCGCCAAGTACCGCCCAGTGTTATCGAGGCAGCTCCCATTTCAGCAAGGAAAAAAAGCCACGAAAGAGTCATTGCGATGGCGGTGGCTGTGAGTGCAGAGACCATTGCGGAGACTGCCATCAAATACCTGTAGTCAATTTTGCTTCCGATCGTGTTGACAACTCCGTGGTGATAGTAGAACCACCAGAGACTCGTGGCTCCTCAACACATCTGTCATCCAAGAGCAGCGACAGCAACGATGGCGGCAATACAAACGAGAACGGAAAGCACGACGACAACAACAATAATCGTCAGTCCGAGCCTACATGCAATCTCGGGTCCAACAGCAGTAACAATAATAAGGACAAACGCCACATCCACTTTGACGAGCTGCATGAAGTGCAGTACTACCTCAAAGATGAGAAGCCTAAACGGGCGTCTAGAAAGCACAGAGAGCCCCAATCTGGGGTGGAGCAGTTCCTACACCGAGAAGAGGGTCATACTAAGCGGTGGTACTGCCGCTCGAGACAGCGAATGGCTCTGCGGAGAGCTATACGGGAATCTGCAGAATTCCAAGGCGAGGCACTGCCAGAAATTATGGACTGGTGGCACAGGGTTGAGACGCGTCTGAGGTCTTATCGGCAGAGAGCTCTGGATCGAAGATCCGAGAAAGATGTCGACAAAGGTGAGGTTCCCGCCCTGTTTTTATTCTTTTTTTTTTTTTTTGCCGTCCATAATGAGTCCTCTTCCCAATCAGATTAACGGTTTTTGAAATTTTTGCTTGGTGCTTTAGAACCTGTTGGCCTCCTTCTGCGTGATGAGATCCTTGCGCTACGCAACATTTCAGAGGCACATCTAAACCGAATCATTGCAAGATCTAAAGCCATCTACCATGACTGGAAGGTACGGAAACAACGTCGCGTAGCCAGGAAGTCAAGTTCCGGCTCCAATCGAGTCACTGGCCAATGCTCTCGTCGTAGTCTTGCGTATCTCGATCTGCTGCATCGTACCGCTGTCACCTCTTCGTCACGGCATCGAATTCAGGCCACCCGGTCTGACGGCAAATCTGACAAGAGCCGTTCGAGTTCCAGGAGGAGATCGAAGTCAAAGAGCGCTGAAGGGGGGAGCAACAGGAAATGTGAGGGCTCGTCGTCGTCGTCAGGCGGAAGTTTTGATGGTAAGAACCAGGATCACAAGGGGAGCGAGGGTGCAGAAGATGGCGATGAGGGGAAAAGTCAAGATGATGACAGAAGTAGTGGCAATGATAGGAACGAAGGTAGCGGAGATGGCACGGATGATGGAATAGAAGTAGGGGGAGAGGGAGAGGGAGAGGAGGAGGAAGAAGAAGAGGAGGAGGAGGAGGAGGAGGAAGGAATTGAAGTAGGAGAAAATGAGAGTGAAGTCGAACTCAGCGACAGAACAGTGAAAAGCACCGAAAAAGGCAAGGAAAGAGCTCATACTGAACGGTCAACCGCGCCGTCCCCTACTTTTTCACGCCCTTCATCACCGCTACCACCAGCCAGTGGAATACTGATTGACTTTGAAGGCAAGGAAAGGTTTGCTGAAAGGAACCGAAACCCTTGGGAAGCTCGCGCGGAGAGTTCGAGGACTGCTGGAATGACCATTGAAGAACGGAGCCGAAAAATTGCTGCAGATGTCAGAAGAGCTCAGGTTGCGTTAGTAACGACAGAGGATGCAGCGATTGCAGCAAGGATAAGAGGTCCCGCAGCAAGCACCGCAATCGAAGAAGGAACCAAAGAAATTGCAACAACAGCGCGAACAGGCCCGACCTCAACAGCAAGGCCGCCAATTGTTTACCCTATCTGTGGTAGGTCGGTGAGGTCGTCGCGATCTCCATCTGCTTTACGACTGGCACATGAAACTTTGAATGCAGTATCGGCTCCAACCCAAAGTCCCTCTGCCGCCTCTGCTCCCGAACAACGGTGTCGGTTTCCTTACTTGACGTCGAAACAAGAGCAAGCCCAGGCACGATTCGAATGCAAGCAGGAGTTCGCATCATCCACTCTTCAACGAGAGGAAGAAGGGTGCTCCATGCGCAGACTCCCGCAAGAGAAGGAAGATGTAAAATCATCTCACTCGCTCAGTGAAGTGTATGAGAGTCGGACTGGCATATGTCAGCAGCAGCTTTTCGAGGACGTGGAGGAAGTCAACGACAGTAATCAACAAAGTTCTGCCGGGAGCACTAGATCCTCGGGGTCGTGCACGAAACGAGGACATGGCGATGGCGATGAGCTAAAGTCCGAAGCTCGCGGTGTGAGTAGGGGTAGCAAACGGTCAAGGTCAAATACGGTATCCAATGTTGAGAGACACTTATCAAATCTATTGCCGTCACGAATCCCTGGAGTCTTTCCTGATGATGTAGATAAAGAGTGTGATTTTGAATACGAAGATAGGTCTGAGCAAGACGAAAATACCCGGACCTCGGAAGGCCAAGGACAAACCTCGGCCTCCAGGTCGCGCCAGACCATGTCAGCATCGAGTGCCGGATCTTCCACCCAACATGTTGAAAATATTGACCAATCATTGGATAGCCCCGGCACTAGCACTTCTATCACCGCTCCTGGCGAGCAGGTTCAACAAGGTCAGCTTGTTGAGCAGGCCGGACAGGTTCAAGGAAATGTCGCTTCAGCTGATGATCCAGAAATGCAAATCGCGCCCTCTGGACCCACGACATTGATAAGCCCAACGACAAGCCCATCCACCGCGAACTCAAATCAAACCTTGACTAGTTCACACCTCTCCTCTCTTACCTCGGTTGCTCCATTTGTGGAGTCCGCGAACGCCAGTTCTACTTCTCCTGTAACGCCACTACCACCATCTGCAAACCCCGCCATGCCCTCTCCTCCGCTATACGATTCGGACTCCGGCATTACGGCAGATATCGATACTTATGTTGGTACTGAAACAAGCGGCGGCAGTATTTCCTCGCCACCAATGGGTCCTCCTTCTGTGAACAACGATCCGGACCGCCAGGCGGTTTGGAATGCCACAGCGATCGATACCCTGAATCTGCAACAAGTATCATCTCCATCCCAGCAGACGACAACAACTTCTCGGACAGATTTGGAGGAAGAATGGTTTGCATCTGGAGAGAGTAGTAGCGGAATGGGACATGGGTCGAAGGGTATGAAGCGTAAGCGGGGGTCTCAGCATGACAGCGGAGGTGGTGCGTTAGCCACAGGAGCCCCGTCATCGAATGTGGGACTGGACTTGAGTATGGGTGCATCTTCATCGTCTACACATTTTCCAGCCCAGCAGATTCCTCCCGCAACACCTGCATTTCATCCAGCATCGACTCTGGTACAGCCGGTGACCGCGACATCGCCAGCTAGTGAGTCAACACCAGGTTCGCCGGCAAGTCCACCTGCAGCACCTGCCACACCATCTTCCCTTGCTCCTCCTGCATCTCCTACTCTACCGCAAGCATCAGTAGTATCCTTAGTCTTCTTAATACCACCAGAAGCTTCAGTTCTGTCTGCATCCCAATCGACTACATCTGTGTCCTCACTTTCGCCTTCACAGCCAACGCCACCCTCTATTCCACCATCTCATGCCCCTTCGTCTCCACATTTGGCATCACCTCCGCACGCAGCTTTTCTTGCTGCTGCCGTCTCACCCGCGCGTGCAACTTCACCTACTCCTTCAGTGTCGCCGGCTCCAGCAGTGTCTGTGAGCGCTGCATCACCTCCAACAGTTCGTCCAGTACCCCTCAGGAGAAGTGCCCGCATTGCAGCGATCCAAGCTTCCAAGACTGTAAAGGAAGCAAACGAAGCAGCGAAACAAAAACTACGACCAAGGACGCAACAGCAGAGAAGCCAGAGCGGCGGGAACCAGAAGAAAGGCGAGAAGCCCGGGCCGAAACGACGTAAAAAGTAATTAGAACACGATTCAAGCGTCCAATAATAATATGTGAGAGACGTGAGCAACCATGCAGTCGGATAGTTCGCTTCATAGTATTAACGAGTTCAAAATTACATCCGATGTTCCAATGTTCCAAAAAGGACACGTTTTGGTGATTTACACTCATGCATTTATTCCACGAGATTGCCTTTCCACGCGACACTATTGAGGCTCGAAATGCCATATCGCCAGCATTTAAGTTTGATTCAAGCCCACTTCTGAGAGGATTAAGAGGCCCCTCCAAGTCCTCATGTCTTAGTGGCCTGTAACCGAGCTAGACCGTACGCGGGTTCCTGAACTTCAACATCGACTTGCTGCCAACTCATCACTGCACTCTTGTCTACATGAAATCTGTGCGTCACTCAAAATTTCATGTTCCGCCTGCGCCTCACTTTTGCTTATTTTTTCTGTTGCGCACCCCTTTTCAGACGACATCGTTCCTTATTCTCACTTCCGCCTCTCTCTCTCTCTCCCAGTGCCATGAATCCTCTCAACCTATCTGAGATCCGCAGTCGGGTTTCACTCTTCCTCACTCGCGCCGACCTCTACTCCTGTATTCTCGTCTGTCACGACTGGTCACCGGATTTCCTACCCCGACTCTACAACCCCTTCTATCTTGATTATGAAACCCATCGCCGCGTTCCCTATGCCAGTCTCTGCAGGAATCAGCAGTACATCCGCAACTTAACCTACCCACACACCGCTATTTTCGACCGCGCAGACTGGATCGGCCTCCCTCCTTGCTCCAATTTGCATCACCTCGATATCCGTCTAGACTGCACCTTTCGGATCACGATGAATCTTAATCCCGCGAGGTTTAGCAGTATGATACATGCGGATCCAAGGAGTAGCCTTCAGTATGATGAAGACGAAGACCCTTTAAATCTGTCTTTGACAGATCGGTTTATGGACTTGATCCGACTCAGCTCGGGATTACACACACTCAAAGAGAATTGGGCCGCCATGACGTTATATCATACCAGTCGCTTTGCTAAACAATTGGTCCAGCACCAGAACGAAATTGTGGTCATGAATCTATCGTCATGGCAATGTTCATACGATAGAGTGGCAACGCTGCTGAAGAATAGCCCAAAGCTAGAGGAACTAAGGTTGGAGAAGTTTGACGTCCGGGAGGACTACGATGACTCGAATGAGGGCAGCGAGCAACCGGGCGTTGTGTTGTTGGATTTGGGTAATATTCGACTACTGCGATTAGATAAAACAGCCTTCCGAGCTGGCAAGAAACAACTTGTCCGCATTATTGGACGGGATTTGCTGGAGATAGAGATGATCGGCTCGAAAACAGGACTGGACACGCCAATCCTTTCTTGGGAGTGTCCACAATTGAGGACACTGAAAGTGACAGATGGGCGAGGCACGGATATAGTCGATCTAGACGGACATCACGCAATTGGCCATCAAGCGCTGGAGAGTGTATTGTTGGTCAACTGCTGGATTCAGCCTGGTTTTCAGGCAGCGGTATGTCGACACTTAGCAGGCACGCTCAGGAACTTCGACATGAGAACTAGCACGGGATTATCCATTCTGGGATTGGACTGAAAGGCACATGGCTATATTTTCACGCGATGGCAGAACTGAGATCATTGTGTTATGGAGCCTTGCAGGGACTGGGCGTAAACAAAATACAAGTAGCAAAATGCCAGACTATTTTATTGGTATCAACATGAGCAGCTGACAGAAATAAATGAACCTGTAGCTGCATGCTGCCTTAAGAACTTATAGTGTCGACATCAACATTGGGGCATTCTTTCTGAAACCATTCCAAAATTGATGAGTTTTCCGTCGAGCGCTTGACGCCAAGTAGCTCCTTGAACCTAGGGCCGGGCACAGACAGCAGGCCTCGCGTTTTAGCTTTGATATGTCCTTCGCTCACTCTTAGCAAATATGATTCTAATTCATGTGTTGGACGCCAGTGCGGGTTCCGGAAGTGGACCCAGTGCCGCGCCATCCACTCCATTTCATCGTGACCACACAGAAATTCGTCCAACAAATATACAACCAGTTTTTCCAGGCTATGTTGCAAAGGGCGTAGAAGACCAAGCCCAGTTTGCAGTGTCAACTGCAAACAGTCCCATTTACGGTCCATGAACTGATACCCATACGAGCCTTCCAGTGTAAGCTCCCGAAGTTTGGTCAAGCGACCAAGCTGCCCGCAGATCTGTTTCTGAGCATTGATCTGATAGTCGCGGGATATTTTCTTTAACATCGCCCCTTGTTCCTGCTCCTGTGGATCTGCCTCTCTCTCCATTGTGTCAGCGTGATCCTGTGGAGTTGAGACCCATTTCCCCGACTCGTTATCCCAACTCCAGGTATCGCTCTCTGGATGCGGTCTCGGGATGACAATAAAGATCGCAAGCGTCTCCAAATTCTTACATACCCAGTCATAGCCGACCAATTCAGATGCGATTAAAGGTACACTCCGCGCGCTGAAGTTCTTTAACGTTGGCGTGTGCTTGAACACCATCCAAGCACAACTGTACAAGCCTTCAACGCCGTTGATGTCTAGCTCTGTCAAACTATAAAACCCCGGGTTCGCAGCTCTCGAAGGATGTCCTAAGGGTGGGCCAATTAGCTTCATCAGCAAAGACGGTCGAAACACCTGCACGTCCCAGACGCTCAACGACTCCAGCTGTGGTCCAAACAGAGTAACGAGCTCCTCCCAGTGCTGCTCTGTGAACCCGCGCTTCATGCCAAAGTCGATCGCCTTGAGTTTAGGACAGGCTTTGTACATCTCGGCAACAAAGCTAGCTCGCTCAGGAATCCATCCAAGCTCCTCGTCTCGGCCAGGGATCACCTCATAAAATGCGCTTGGAAATGGCTTCTGAATATCGATCAGCGAGAGACTGAAGGTGATCCGAAGGCGTTCTAGCAATGGACACTTGCGTAGGATAGCGAGTATAGTGTCGCCGCGAATGTGAATGTCTTGCAGCCCAATCGTGCCTTGCCATGGTATAGGCACGGAAGTTTCAAAGTCGATCAACGTTAAGGCGCGGAGAGAAGTGTGACCTGGAATAGAGTGGAGTGCATGACCGGTCAAGTTCAAAAGACTGTTGTCAGGGGAAACTAAGAGGTCATGAAGAGTAAGTTCTTCCAGATAGCCACCTCCATGTAGTAAGCCGTCCCCGCCATCCATCGCTCGCAGACGTTGCTCATAAGCATTCACTAAGAAACGAAATATCCAGAATTCTGTCGCGCCTAATCTGCATGCGATTGACAACCGTCGCAGATGGACACCAGTATTGCGCAATAACTCTAGTAGCCAGGTCCCCCGCTGTCCTTCTGGAGCAATTCCAAAGTCCATAAACTCCAGGTCGCGTATTTGACGATTCATGGAAAGAATAGACCCCACCAGGCTGTAAAACTGCTCATGCTCAGCTTCACTGAACAGTCCACTGCAGTACGTATCGATGTTGAGATGGACGAGGTTCTTGAGGCCGGAATGGTGTCTGTGTTTCATTCCTGAGGTCGGGGAGTTTCGCCTTGGAAATACTCGATAACCACGGCGAGGGTCATTGACAGTAAGCGACCGGATTTTGTAACAGTTCCTGGAGAACTCGGACAGACTCTTCGCCACTTCCTGACCCTCTGACTGTGCAAAGTAGTCGGCAAAGTATGGACCCTCGATATAATAGGATTGCCACGCGACAGAACGGCCGCACGACAGCCAAAAACGAGACACCAACGCGCACGTAATGAGTGATGGCCTGTCCAGAAAGCCAAGTACATGGGACAGGATCTCTGGAATGGCCAATGGGTTGGCTTTGTCGCCGCTGCTTTGAACTTCCTCGCCGTGTCCAGTGTCCACGAGTTGATTTCGGACAGTGCAGCTTTCGTTGGGCGTGTCCATGGTTACATTAATGTCGCTCTGCATGAATAACGAATTGAGATGGAAAAGCGTCTTGAAGATTTATTTGTGCAACAAGTTCACACGGATTTCGGTACAGCAGCCGCACAACATGCTGCGAAAGACGGGACCGCTTGTGAACTCACCTGCACCGTGGTTCCTGAACTCACCTGCACCGAGCGGCAACCAGCGGGACTGAGAGAACAAGGGCGCAGCGATATTGGCAGCCTATCAAAATGAAACCGCAAGCATAGCACACACACCGTAGGCTCAGGTATGGGGTCGATGACCTTTGTTCTTTTGTTTATTTAGACCGACTTAAAAGGCCGTTTGCCCTTCTTTCTTCCTCAAGACACAATCCCTTTCACTCCTCTCGCATGAGTACATCACCTAGGAACCCGCTGCAGATACCAGAGTTACGAGCTCACATCAGCCGCTTTGTAACACTCGACAGCGCACTGCGATGTGCACGGGTCTGCCATGCTTGATATTCCGACTTCACGTCCAGGATATGGCACACCATCGACCTTTCTGCCCACAAAAGGTTCTGCAACCAGCACCAATCTGTCGTCAAGCGGCATGGGCACCATATCCGAGCCTTCAAGAACGTGAGGGAGCTTCGTCAGATCGAGTTTGCTCTGCTTGCTGGTGTCTGCGGGCTCGAGAACTTTGAGATCAAGATAGAAATGACGACGCTTGTAGTTGCTTCCCTTCACGATTTTCTTCGACTCAACAGTGCCACTCTCAACCACGTCGCTGTGCATTTCTTGTATAGGGGGACCCTCCGCCCTCACTTCCACTTCCCGCTAGGCGGATTAACGTCGAACCTCAGCGACACGGGTCACTCGAAACTGACTAAAGTCAAATTTCATGGCCTGGCCATGACACGGATTGCGTTTTCCACTTTCCTGGAACGATGCCCTCTTCTCACAGCCATGACTATAAAAGAGGTTATCTTCTATGGGGCAACTGGGGCAGGACATCGGCATAGAAGAGTGCAGCAAATCCATGCGTCGCCCAGCCAGCTCTGCAGCCCCGATCCTCACAATGCTACAGCGCCTTCGCTCTTCATCAACTTCCCCAATATTACTCATTGGCAAGTAGATTTCCCAACCTTGGTTGTGAGGATTCCCAACGATACCATCAAGAATGAAGTGATCCGATATTGTCCCCGTTTAAGATCCGTCTCTCTTCGATCCAAGGGCACCTTCGCTACCGAAATGCTGGTTCATGTCTTCGAGAACTTGCATGACTTGATTATCTTTAGCAAGGACCTCACCTCGGATGTTGCAATGGCAATACTTGTACATCAAAAAACGCTTGCGGGGATCCATGTCGTTGACCACTGGAAGCATGGCAGCAAGGAAGCAAATGGAACCACCGAGCCCGGATTGATCTGCTCATCAAGCTGGATTGTGCAGATGCTGCCTCAGATTTGTTCCAACCTAAGATCTCTGAAAATTCCAGGACATGAGATGGATATTGCCGAGGTTGAGAAGGCGAATTGGTCCTGTGACAAGTTGGAGAGACTCCATATCAAGGTCCGGGGCCTCAACAGCAAGGACCAAATCAACCAGGTGCTTCATATGTGGTTGAGTGGAAAGAACAAGAGAAAGAGGAAGAATTCGGACGGCTTGTATGATGGGATGATACTTGCTCCGGACACAATCGAGACGCGAGTTGCGAGGCATTTGTTGAAGTTTGATCGCTTATCGTATGTCTGGCTCGGAACCAAAATTTATAGGGCACAATAGGCAGTAACTGTGATGCTCCAAATAAAATAACGCGTCGTGTCGCGTTGCTTTATTTGCAGATCTACTCCAGCCTACGTCGAACTGAACTGAACTAGCGGCCACTTACGATGTATATAAATCTCCTGCCGCTCCACTTTAGGTTTCGCACCGCTTACTCTCCTGCCATTACCATTATATCCTCCACCTCCATCGTACACCCCCACCCCGATCGTCCCAATGACCTTTCTCAGCTTTTTCCAGTGCTCCATCATAAACTCAACCTCGTTCATTCCTAAATTATGCGCCATATAACTGAAATTAAACTCCCGCAACTCTTGCAGCGTCCTTAATCTATCAAAGCCCGACGACAGCGACAGATCCAGAGTTTCCAGACGAAACCAGGTTGACAGGGAATTGCCACCGAGACTGAGAATCTGAAGTTGGGTCAGTTGAGAGAGTTGGTCATAGACCAAGAGTTGGTCCTGAAGAGAGTTATTCATGATGATGCTGACTTGGAATTCTCGGAGCTGCAGACATACCCATCCTGATGTCGGTATTGATGATGAGGGGCGAGAATTGGCCGCTGAGGAGCTCGAAACGGAGGATGTTGAATCCGTTCCCTGAAAAGGGCGGATAACGTCTTGTGCATTCATCTCGGTCGCCCTGAACTGTCTCAGTCCAGAACACGAGCATAGTATCCGCTGAATCCATGCACTTTGCATCTCTCTCGCGTCCACTAGATCCAATTCCCATAATTGATCCCTCATTCTTGACGATGGCCCCGACAGCGTATCGATCGTTATTTCCCCAAGGTTCGTCATCTGCGCCTTGAAGGAGGTCAAATGCGGGGTACCCCGAAGCAGCCATGCGATCTCCTGATCCTGGAGTGTAGACCACGACAGGTCCAAATGTGTAATATGTGGGCAGGCAAACTCCAACTCCACGGCCGCCAATTCTTTTGGATCGAGTCGTTCAAAAACCCGGGTCAACTGGAGTTTGAGGTGGGTGAGATATTGGCACTGACTCACGAGTTGAAGCTGATCCCTGTAACTCATTGTACTATCCAATAAGGCCAATCTCCTGAGTTTGTAAAACACTTCTGTCGGCTTTGGCGGGACCATTATGACATCCCTGACGAGATCCAGTTTCGACAATCGGCGGACGATTTCATATAATAAAGAGACCGCCATGGCATCTTTGTCCTCTTCCGCTTTCGTTTTTGTTGAAGATATAGTACTAGGGGCAGCTCGCCTCCTGTCATGTCTATCGAAATATGTCCATTGCTGCTGCTGCTGCTTAGCACATGGAACCTCTGAGGACTCTTCGATCTTAAAGTCCACAAGACGTAATTGATCCAGAGAAGGACACTGGCTCAGGGCCTGTAGAAACTCCAAGACCCGAAACGATCGCTTGACCAGCTCGTGCTCTCTCTTGAACTTGACCGATGTCAGCGTTTCATTGTTCAACCTCAATAACGGCAGCGTGTCCACTGTGAGATCGATCACATCCAGTTCGGTCAACTGAGAGCAATAAGGTGCTAGGTAGTGGAGGTGGTATTGGATATTGTTACAGGCGAGGGATCGAACCAAATGCGCGTATTTTCTGAAAACAGCTGGGTCGGGGAACCCAGACGGCGCATCGGTATCGGCCATGATGACGCGCCAGCGCTGTGGGAGAGCCAGGGTGTGCCAAAGGAGGGGTATCAACGTGGCATGCCATGAGCGGCAGACGAGGACGGCATTTAGAAAATCCTTGCGTGAAAGACTCTGTGCAATGGATGTAAGAATCTCTGGCACAAGCAAGGTCGCAGGGGACTCTGACTGTGACATTGTCAGAAAGACATCAAAATTGGATAGTGGAATGGTGCAAATGCAGCGATGAGGACAGAAAGGACAGAAGAATGAATTGGAAAAGGGCATGCTCTCCTGCAAGCTGACCAGACAAAGCTGCCAGAGCTTGCAGAGTGGCGCACACACACAGATCACATTCCAAGCACAGCACGTTACTGTTGCCCGCCTACCCATGTCTGAGCAGGATACATTTATTACTTTACGCACTAAAAATCACCATACAAAGCTATCGTCACTGTCTTCCGAACCCATGTGCCCAAGCTCCTCATCGCTGAAGTCGTCGTCGTCGTCGTCCAACTCCCTCTCGCTGAAGATATAACTCTCATCTGCTTCATCATGATAGTCCATGTAGTCTATGAACTCCACATCGCGTGCCTTCATCATCTCCAAAACAGCAGTGGCCTTCGATGCCTCCTTACCAGTCATCCCCTCTAGCGATTCCAGCTTCCTCCAGTGCTCCAATATCCACCTCACAACTCCGTCTGCCTCACCTTTGTCGAACGCGGTTGCCATGAAGTGCTTGCAACTGAAAAACTTCAATTGTTTCAGAGTCTCCAGCTGCCCAAGCCCTGCATTAAGCGACAGTTGTAGCCACTTACTCCGTTGCGCCGAATTTGGCCGCTGGCTATTGTTGCAGATCGAGAGATACTGGAGCCCGGCCAACTGCGCAAGTCGTCCATACACCAAGCGGTGCTTAGCATCCCATCTCGCTATCTCTGAAAGGTCCCTTTGTCTCGAGAAGCTCAAAGGCGCGATCTGGATGCCGACGTCAAACATCTGTAAGTTCCTGCACACCCATGGTTGCTGCTCCGGCATATCCTCATACTCCAAGATCTCTGCGCTGATGCTTTGCAACTTGGGACATGAACTCAGGATCTCCTGGATCATGGGACTCTCGACATACATACAGAACTGCAGATTAATATCCTTGAGTGTCGGGAAATGTCGCCTGAGGGCCTCGAACGCTCCTCGTCCAGCGTGCGTGTTTGTCAGCGAGAGCTTTTCGATCCTTGGAATGACCTCCAAGATCCTTGCAATGTCTTCATCAAGGATAGGACTCACTAAATGAAGGGCCGTCAGATTCGGGCACGCGCTGGGGATGATCTGAGAGAACTTTGCGGCGGGGATCTCTGAGCCAGTCTCCCAGCGCAACGAGATCAAGTTGGGGCAACGGCTGATCCATGAGAGCTTAGTATCCTCCGACATGCCCTCAATGTCCCTGAGATCAAAGTATCGCAGTTCCTCAAAGACGAGATCGCTTGAGATTGTAAAGTCGCGTGAAAACACGTCACCACGAGACGAAAGACGCCTGATGTTGCTTGCGCAGGCGCGCATGTATTGCTCCGTCAATGGCCCATCAAAGATGCAATCGTTCGTCTCCAGTACGATCAATCTTGGACAGGTCGTAAGGTCTTCCAGAAACTCGTGTGTTGGATAGATAGAGCCGCCGCTGGATTCAAGGACGATCTTCCGCAGCCGGGGATGATTCTTGATCATCTTCCCAAAGTCAGTCATCACAAGACCCTTCCCTTCTAATCGGAGGGGCCATGGAACCATGAAAGTGACTTCATCGAGGTTGCTACAGTGCGGGATGGACGTCGACCAGTATTCCAGATTCATGCCATTGAGTGTCAATTCGCGGATGTGCTTTCCATTTTGTTGCATCAGCGTCTGCGATGGCGCACGCTGGGCGACGGAGAAACCGATGTGCTTCCCATTCTGCTGCGCCGGCAAGTGTGGCAGCTCGCTCTCAGGGACAAAGAAATTCAATTTGAATGAACGCCAGAGTCGAGGCTCGAATTCAGCCTTCCATGCTTTGCAGACGCGGATGCAAGAAATGATGTCGGTGTGGTTGAGATAATTTCCGATACGTTCAAGGATCTCGGGCAGAGTGAGAGCCTTTTCCATTGTGGCGCGTTTGCGACGTGGAAGGAGGAAAAGAGTAACAAATGATAAATGATCGTCTTCTCTTAATATTTCAAACTCAAGTAGTGGCTGTGTCTTATTTCTGTGGAACAGAAACACTACAACACTACAATCTCGCGTCGTCTCCAAAGAGCCGCGAAGAAGAGAATGTCGGGCTCGACAGCAAGAAGCCCCTCATCAGCCACCGGTGCCTTTCCACAATCCGGATGATCTCCTGTGCCTGGACCACCCCATGTGTCGGCATCGATCGCTCAAAGATCTTGTAGCTCTCCGACGCAAAATTGGCCTTGCCTGTCTCCAGGTCGAGCACGCAAATGAACCCATAGACCATCACCGCTGCGCGGTCGATGGGCAGATCACCCTCGGATCGATCCAGGAACGTGTCGATGAACGTGCTCGTTGGGAGGTTATTGAAGTGTCGACCGAGCAAAGGCAAGAAACACAACACACGAGTCAGATGGTGGATGGAGTAGATATGAATCGGATTGAGAAGGTTCCGCTGAGATGGCAAGATACCACTCGCTAGATTTTGGGCACGGTCAGACCACTGAGTCTGACCCGGTGCTGATCCAATTGCTAAAACTTTGGTCTGTACTGGTGATAGGCTGTTCATGTTTTCCTCAACCTGCACAGACTTCTCAGGGAATCTTGTCGACGGTGGACTTGGATTGAGCAGCGAGAGAATACCCAGGACCAAGTATTTCAAGCACATCACACCCAACGACACGAAATCCTCTTCTTGTGGCATTCGACGCCGCGCATTCTTGCTTGGGTTGATCACAAGGTACTGGAAGTGGTCCTGATCCCGAAGACTTGTCAAGGACTGTAGTATCAGGACCGCCGTCTCTGGCAGACATATTCCTCGACAGACCTGATCGGCGATCACTCGAGCAATGGTGTGTAGATTCTCCATTGAGGTCACAAATGGGTTAAGCATAATCGGAGGCGCCGTTAAGTAGTTGTTGCCGTCATATTCTGAAAATGTGTCGTTACAACGATCAAGGAGATAGAGACGGCGTAATATTCTTTTGCTGCAATTGAGAGCCATCGCCACAATGTTCCTGACGCTCGCCGATGCAAGGGACTCTCTTTCATTGTAATAAAACTCCGACGAGACCATCCTTATGTAGAGCTCGAAATCCGACATTAGTTCTTCCTGTCCCTTTGGTTGTGGTCTTATAACCACGTCTGCAGAGCCCGTTGACCTCCCATGTAAGGAGCAAATACGATGGAGCCTCATGTCGTAGAGATGAGAAAGCTGGGTCAAGGACAAGACCCGGAGATGGGTTGAAACTTGAGTTAGGGTCAGAAGATCCCGAGGAGGGAGAGTGTTCATAATCCAGAATATGATCTCTGCTGGAAGGGTATTGAAGCGTGTCGAGCAGTCGCTTTGCATGAGCTCCATTCCACGATCTGGCGATGTAGCCTGATGGGCGATGGTAGTGTCCAGCTCCTCTATCGCGAGACCGACACAGGCAATGTTAGGCCAAGCACAATGGTCCTGCTCCATATTGCCGCCAGTTGATACGGGTGATAATGTTCGGAATCGATGTTACAGAAGAGGCATAACCGATCGCGGGTGAGAAAACGGAGAAAGGAAAGAGCCTACTTTTTCTTTTTTTTTGACAGGTGGCAAGTTGATCGATGAGTAATGAAAGTTCGGCACATGAACAACACAAAAGGAATAGGAGACGCAAGACACTCCCTAGAAAAATTTTCTGGCGTAAAAAATCGTAGACATTAACTGTATGCTTTTCTATCAATTGGTCAATGCATTGTACTGTACGTCTGCTTATATTTTTTAGAGGCTACCGAGGAAATCGCCACACACCTTGTAACAATTCGTCTCTCTTTTTCTATTGGAATTTATTGTACATGTAGTTCTTTTTTTTTTTTTAATAATAACGCGACGAAAACAAAGCCAAAATCCTATGTTGAAATCTACGAATAATGTCCCCCTTCGCAACGAAGGTATCCACCAACGCTATATAACCAGTCGCGTTCCCACGGGCTAACCCAGTGGCCCACGCAACTATTGCCACCCCTCGTCAGGGTGTTAAAAA
>MU616577.1:0-32038 GCA_025201705.1 Dissophora ornata
TTTTGCCTGTTACTTATATTTGAATTGTTGAACACATTGGCACATGGTTTAGGCTGTGGATGCATATCCCGTCAGATAAAAAGGAAGTGATCCGTGGGTTCTTGATCTACATCCAGTCCGAGATACTGAAGCGTGCTCACAAGCGTTTCTCGTTCGCGAATGGATCGATCGGCAACTTTTTCTTGACGGGGGCCCGTATGTTCTTTGGATCCCTCGAGTCCGCCATCTTCTTGTTTGCAGCCATCACTGGCATCACAGAGCCCACCAGGGTCATTCCCGTGATCAACACCAACCATGGCATCGCCATTGCTGCACTCCTGAAGAACGGTAACACAATTTTGGGTCAGTGTGCTATTTCTCATCCATCGCTGGCCTCGTCCGGAGATAGTTTTAATATCGGGCACGTTCAACCAAGTGCCAATTCTGTATCCACCACACCCGATGGATCCAAAACCCCCGATATTGCGACGTTGCTGTCATCCAGTCAACAGCAAGAAGACAGCTTCTCCACCTTGAAGTTGCTTCAGAATAACATTCACTTTGACAAGAGTCCAGCAAAGCCAAGTTCATTGCAGTCGAGGATCGCAAGACTGTATTATATCAACGAATATGGTCAAGAGATTTTCCCACCACCCAATCCGAAGCTGCTGTGTTCCCTGTCAGAGATGGAGACCCTAGTGTACTCGATTGGCTCGCTGTACACGTCGATCATCCCTTGCTTGATCTTGAAGGACGTGGGCCGTGGCATTGCCGAGTCAAGGTCACTCAAGAACAAGATCTTTATGCTGAATGGCACGAACGATCGAGAGACACCAGAATACACGGCGTTGGATTTTATCAGGGCGTTGACCAGTGCTCTGAACTACTCGCTCAAACTTTCAGTGCAATTCTGGCCCACTGAGCACAAGCCCTCGCGGTATATTACGCATTTGATTTATCTCGACAATTCGGAGGTCCAAGTTGATTCATGGGGGATTGAGAAATTGGGAATCGAGTGTGTCCCATGTGTAGGACGTCGGGACCCGTCCTCTGGTCGACCTATTTATGACGAGGACAATTTGAACAAGATATTGGAGTCTATTCTCGATGGTTCGTGGTCAACATCGACAACCACCACCACTGCTAGCTTTTCATCCTCCTCCTCCACTGCCAGCTCGACAAGACCTTCGACCCCGATCTCTATTCCTGCGACATCATCCTCCTCCTCCTCGAAACAAGCCTCGTCGACGTTGATATCATCGACATTGACAAACTCTATGACCGGTCTTGTTCTTTAAAAATATTTGCATTCTTTCTTAGTCATCTAGTAAATTCTAGTCCCCCCAAAACCTTTTTTTTTTTTTTGTGTGTGTGTGTTTCAACCTTGTTGTTTTTTTTTCCGTTTTTTCCTAACCACTTTCCTTCTGCAGGATCAATCGATCATTCTTGTACCTTTTCTTACAAAACATGGACATGAGGGACACACAAAAGAAAAAGAAAAAATACTGATTGTAAACAAATCGACATACCCATCTTCTTCCGGCAATGCTCTGCATGTTATTTAGTTGCGTGTGTGTGATTGGTAATGATGAGTGGGCTCGAACGAATGGGAGGAGCCGCCTGAAGATCCAGGAACAGGTGAACACAAGGAAAAAAAGCAAAGAAGGAAACGGAGGAAAAAAAAAAATAATAATAAGCGAAGGCCCTCCTCTCATCTATTAGAACTAAATTATTACAAGTAGTTTGATCCGCATCTTTTTTTTGTGCATGTTAATATGTTTTTTTTTGGGTCTGCTCACTACGCTCATGCGTCTGCTCTGTGCTCTTTTCAAGTCTAGACTACCATTTCTCTAGTCTTTTCCTACGCCCTGCTACCTCATTTTCCTCAACTCAGCAGCTCTCTCCGCCTTCATCACTGCAATCCTCTCACTGTCCGTCAGATGCGTCTTTTTATGTCTTGTCACTTGGTCTGGTCTTGAAAACCTTTTATCACATCCGACATAGGGACACTGAAACGGTCGCTCACCCGTGTGTACTCTCAAATGCTTCGTAAGATTCGACGACTCTGCAAACCACTTGTCACACCCTTCAAATTTACATTTGAATGGTTTTTCGCCCGTGTGGACCCTGCGATGGATCGTCAGCGCTCCAGAGATTGAGAACTGTCGGCCACAACCCGGCTCCGTACACTTGAACGGTTTCTCACCCGTATGCGTTCTCATGTGCTGCGCCATGATGTTTGCCTCCGAGAAACGCTTCTGGCAGATTTGACATTGAAATGGTTTGTCCCCCGTGTGGGTCTGGATATGTCTCATCGCCTTTTGACGTTGTCCAAACCCACGGCCCTGGCGGTCACAGTTGGTCCATTCGCAAATGTATTCCCCCTTTCCCATCCCAATGTGGTCCTCGCTCAGATGCGCTGTCAACGACTCAAACTGTGGAAACGAGAGCTTGCAACCACGCCAGAGACAAGGGTGGTGCTGGGCCTGCTGGAGAAGTTGCTCTTGTGCGGGCGACAGGTTATGGGACTCTTCTTGCTTGATAATGAACTGCATCGTCTCAGACGACGATGTATCCCACAGAGCCGGGCTGCTACTGTTTTCCACGCTCGTGGGAATGGCAGTAGGGATCGAGCTAGAGGACGACGGTGACAACGATGACAAGGTTGAGGATGGGGGTGGTCCTGAGTAACTTCTTAAATCCATGTCGATAAACTGAGATGACAACTGCTGAGATAACTGCTGAGACAGCTGCTGCTGCGGTGGCAGTTGTTGAGGTAGATGATGTGGGGGATGTTGAGAGATATGCTGTGAAAGATGGTGATGTTGTGGAAGATGCTGTGGCAAATGTTGCTGTGACAAGTGCTGTGGCAGGTGCTGCTGAGGAAGATGCTGCTGTGACAGGTGTTCTTGGTGCAGGTGCTGTTGTGGCAGATGTTGCGACAGCAGTTGTTGTTGCCCCGCAGGCGCCATTGGAATCTGGTGGTGATAGTGTAGGTGCCACAGGAGCTGCGAGGCATCCCTATGCTCGGTCCAACACGATCCCCAATGACAGTAAATAGGTCCGCTCGTCTGCAGCGGTACATGCGAATTGGTCAGATGGTGAGAGAGATCGACCAAAGAACCGACCTCGACGTTGCAATTGGACCAGAGGCAGCGAGATCTACTTCGATCGATCGTCGAATATTGTTCTTCGTCTGTGAACATCGATTCTGGGGAATGGGGGGTGGACGACAAGGGGGTAAATGATAAGGGTGAGGAGAGGGGTGATTCAGAAAGGCGAGGTTTAGGATGATGTCGATGGTTCTGGTGATGACGGTTATTATTATGTTGTTGACTGGATGAGAAGAGAGAAGCCTGTGCACGTTTGGATGGAAGTAGTGATGAAAACGTTGTTGATGTTACTGTGGGAGTTGTAGTAGTTAATATTGTTGCTTGTGGTGGAGATTGAGGGTGAGAGGGGGCGAATTCATCCAATGAGACGGAAGAGCACGTCGAGGATGAACGCGGAGAGCGGGAGGAGCAGCAGGAGGACGAAACGGAGGCGGTCGAGGCCGTTGTCTTGCAGGTCATGGAAGGCTCGATGTTTAGCGGTGATACTACTCCCTGGCCGGGTACTGGCCCTGGCACTGGCGGTGCTGCAACAACCCCAGCACTGTTGCAGCCAATGGCGGCGTTGCATCTAAGCAGACAGAGTTCAAAATTTGCAGATCGAGTCAGAGCATGAACGAGTACAAGATGTTGATTGCCAGTTGAGTTCAATTGAGGGGGGATGAAGAGTACAAGAGTATGAAAGTAAAAGAGCAGGAGAATGAACGGGGGATGAAGACAACGATCGAGCATAGAATACAGGTGTAAGATCAAGGGAACAAGAGCCGGAGATTTTTTAATTTATAATAAACGCAGCGAACATGGTTCAAAAACAAAGAGAGAGAAAAAAGAAACCAAAAAGAAAACCAAACCAAAAAGTGTGTGAACGCGCAAGGGACGTTGCACACATTAGGCTTTATTTTCTCGCCTGGTCGGATTTGGATTAGTCTCGGAATTCATTGTATTCCTGTGAAATACAAGGAGAATACAATACAAAGCGCCCAACAGCGAGAACAAACGAATGCGAAAAAAAATAAAAATAAAAAATAAAAAAATGCGGGCAGACACAGGTAGGTACAAACAACAAACAACACACTTACGCATCTGTCGCCACGAATGGTGTGCAGAACACTAGCGGGGCCGAGGCGGACTCTGGTGCAACCGTGGCCTGTTGCTGAACCCGAATCGACTCAGACGGAGCTTGAGAGCACGTTGTCGTTGTAGACCAGGCCGTGGGAGCGATGGCTGAGACCAGCGTTGGTTCGGACATCGAGCTCAACGTTGGTGATGTTAATGTTATCATTGTTGTGGATGTTGTTGATGTCGTAGTATTTAATTTAGGTGTCTCTGAGGTTGAATCTCCCCCACAGCACGTACTCTTCGTTGTCGTACTGGTCGGACAGACTATGCTCATTGCTTCAGGTGGTATTGCTAGTGATGATGTTAGTTCTGCTGCAGATCCTGGGCTGGTCACTGTGGCCTCAATCATTGCTGCGTCCGTCATGACCATGTCCGTGTCATCGTTATTGGCAGGGCTGCAGCAGCTGTCCCCTTGGTTGTGGTCGAAAATCTTTGCTTGTTTTGAATGGCAGCTTGTCGATTCAGCGCCTTTACCCTCGCCAAAGCATGGTGACGACAGTAGCAGTGAAGACGTCGTGGTATATCCGTTGTCCTCTGTTCCCGAGAGAACTACCCCGCGCGGGATCAGATCTTGACAGCATGTCGAGTCCATGCCGTCTCGCAACGTTGACTCAATGATACAGCACTCGATCTCATATAACGTGAGGCCATTGACAAGAACTGGTAACGACTCGGACTCGTTAGAGCAGTCCATTGGTTCAGAGGTAATATCGGTGGTCGAGCATGGGGTACGTGGTACAGAGCCGGGTGAAGAAGAGCCGGCCAATGAAGGGGCACATGGCGATGGACAGCAAGAAGGAGCGACCCCAGTAGGCGAGGGTGTGGGGGCAGGGGCACAGACCGAAGGTGAACAGGAGAATGAAGAACGACAGCTGGAGGTGGTGGCGCTACTGTATGGTGATGCGATGCTTGAAGTTATTGCTCTTGGCACCGTCGAGACTGGGGGACAGTAGCGGTCCAGTGGCCCACAAGACGAGGGCGGCAGGCAGCATTTGGTCATGACTGTATCAGAGGGTGCGGGGAATATTTGCTGTTGATGTGGTGCTGGTAGTTGCTGCAGGTACAAGAGGTGTGGAAGGGGCGAGGTTGCCGGGGATGAGGTCATGGCACGAAGGAGAATAGAGTTGGGAAGTACGAATGGTTGTGCTGAACACAACGAGGAGGCCGAATGAATGTACCAATGGAATGAGGCGAAGTGAAACGGAGGAGTACTGTACAGCGAGCCGAAGGGGGATGAATGGAAGATGGATGGAATGGGATGAAGAGCTGCACGTCAGGAAAGTATATTAGACATTGAGTGGTTTCGGAGGATATGTATGAACGTCGATGGACGAAGAAGATAAAGAAGATGTGACATGCAAGAGAATGACAGTTGAGTAAAGATACAATACACTACAGCCCTGTGGACTGAATGACCAATAATGGCAGGAATGGGGGGGTGGACACCAAAAACGTGCGCGCACAGGAGTAGCCCTGTGGAAGTGGGGGGTCACTTTCCGGGCACTCGGATTTTTATTGCACCTTGATTGCGGTGCATGGTGCGGAGCGGAGACCAACAACCACGACCAGCGACGCAGGGTTCTTCTACCCGGGTACAAGAGCACCTCGATTGGTCAGCTCACTAATTTTTCCCAGCTGCCCGCTTCCATCAGCTCCCCTGCACCCCTGTTCTTTTCGAGGGGCCATGTTGTTGTTTGCGCCGAGTGTACACAGAGCACGCTGTTGTTTTGCGACTTTGATTTTCAGCGAGCCCCTTGAACATGTACCAACCATACATAGACTAATACTTCGATTGTTCCCCCATTGTCCATGCCTCTCCCCTGTCTGCCATTCTTGTGCTATTGTACCCATTTTCTTAAACACCCCTTTGTGTGTAGAATACATTGGATTTTATTTTGTCTGTTGATATACTTGAATGTGTGTTTGAATGCATGCATGCAAAGCCCCTCATGTGAAGAGAAGCACAAAGCAAAGATCGTCGTTTGTTTTTGTTTGTAGCTCGAAGTTTTGCAGTTGGTTGTTTGTTGGGGACTAGTGCATCGTCACATCCTCCTCAATCTTCGAGTTGCGTCGAGTACTTAAGCGTTTGGGCATCACCCTCGTCCTGCTTTCTGTTGGACTACCGCTTCCATCATGGTCACCCGCCTTTTGTGACAGGTCCGATGCCTTGCCTCCATCTTCACACTCTGGATCTGCATTGTCTCCTACATTCATTGCCTTGTCGCTGGCGTCACTGGCAGCAGCCACGGCCTCTGTACTCATAGGCTCTTCCGCGGTCGTAGATTCTTCCTCCTCTTGATCCTGGATAACTGTAGCACTGCCAAGATCAGTGTCCGGAGCCTCCGATACCGTCGTCGCCGTCTCCGCTTCTGCCTCCATCTCCGCACCAGGGCCATCTACCGCCTCTTCTTTACGATCTTGACTCAATACCTCGCTCCCCATTACAGTGTCATCAGACTCGTCACTTGGTCCCTGTGCTGCTGCTGGCGTTCCCTCCGGTGCAGGCTGGCTATCGGGGCCTGCAAGTTTGCTCTGTAACGACTGCGGTGCTTTGAGCGAAGGAGGCGGTGCCTTACACATGACCGTCGCTCTAGACGCCAATTCTGAGGCACTTATCTTCTTTCGAGTCTTCCAGTCCTCGATATCGGGCTCAACATCCATGCTTGAGCCATTATCGCCATCGCCAGCATTGACGGATGGTGCTGGCGATGATGGCGTATCAGCACCAGAGGGGACAGTCATGTCGGTGCTGCTGGAAGCCTGGCTTCGGCTCTGGCTCTGGTCAGCAGCGGTGCGGCGATCGTTGCCTTTTGTCTCTTGTTCTCCGTCCCTGGAGTCATTGTCTTCAACAACAATCAAAGGTACCGATCCGTTGCTTGCTGCCGCCAGAGCCAATTGAGGACTAGTGTTCGTGGCGGCATTTGCACCTGCCTGAGCCTCTGTCGTCAGCTTAGCCATCTTGAGTCTCACGTCATCTTGATCGTCCTCCTCGTCCGTAGCCTGACCCCTCTTGGTAGATATCGTACTCTCTTCTTGTCCATCAGCTGCATGGCTTCTACTCTCGACTCCATTTGTACCATTAACTTCGCCAGAGGACGACGCATAGGGCTCCAAATTACTCGAAAGCTGCCTGACCAACTCTTTCGGATACAACTCCGCGCCACCAACTTCAATAAACAGTTTGCTATAGCACACTGCCAAGAGACGACCCATTTGACCCTCGGCTGCCATCTTCTCGTTCAATTTCTTCAACTCACAAAGCCGCTGAAGGACAGCCAGGCCAGGAAGTTTAGCTGCCTGTTCAAACATCTTTGCCTCATAAATCGCGGCTTTTTCTCGAAACTCAGTCCTCGGGATCACTTCTGCTACAGGCAGTACAGGATCCGGTCCTACTAGGTCTGCCAGCACTGCCAGGTACGAATCATACAGCAATTCCCAGATCTCCTTCAAATCAAGAAGGAGGCCATGGGCGCGCCGGATCTTTCTTGCAAGGCTATTCAGGGTTTCGACGTCGCTGGTTTCTTTGGCAAGGACAATGAGGAACTTTGTGTACTCTCCGACGTAGATAAAGTGTTTCCCACTGCGCTCAAACTCGGGTTTCCAGACTGAGCTCACGAGCGTCTTCAGGTTGCTCTTGATCTGGAATAGACCGAGCATCTCAGTCTTGGCGCGCTCGACATCGTGATAAACATTGTACAGGATCCAAGCTTGCTATGAATAGCAAAGTACTAAGGGTCAGCTCACCGAGGGAGTGCTGCAGATGTCTTGTCTAGGTAATCAAGAAACTTACCCTGTAGACAGGACGATGATGCCAGTGTCGCTTGTCCGTATGCCTGATCCTCGCGAGACCTTCGCACAACAACCGGAATGCATGCAATTTCTCCTTTTTCTGAATGTCGTCTTCGCTGGGTGGATCGGACTGTAAAACGTGCAGGTATTCCTTTGGGGGTTCAAAGATGAATGACTCTCCGTCCGTAGCGATCAGTTTCGACTTGGTAAGAGTTTTAGACATTATGGATTCGACAACAGAAGGCTGATATATATAAAAAACCAAACGCTGCGTTAGGCAAGTCTTGCTCAAGTAGTGTTTTGTTCCCAGTAGTTGTATCAGGCTTTGTAACTGTACCTTGATCTTGTCATCGGTTAAATACTTGGACAACGTCGAAATTATCTTGTAGGCGGCATCAAAGATCTTCTCATTGCTAGGTTGTCTATTCCTATGAGGCACCTTGTCGGCAGCCATCCTGTACAATGCCAGCACTTGAGTCGGTTTCCCACTCAGTTTCTCAAGACACTTTCCAAGCATCAGTGGTGTCCGCCAGTTTTGATCATTGAGCATCAATGACCGCTTAAAACAAAACGCTGCAAACTTGTAAACCTGTTCCTCTGTTGGCTCCGGGATCGGAATAGTGGTGGGTCCTCTCGCATCAGAGATCGTCTCTCCAGTACGATGCATGGCCTCCATCCGCATCGGTCTCGACATAATGCCGTGGATCAGGTTTCCGAAATCAAACCAAAATGTAGCCTGTCTTTGATACCACTCTTGGTCCACGTCTATATCTATATCCATAGGCCCATGCTTATCGCTTAAATCCGCGCTTGTTTCAGACCCGCGATCCTCTGAGGCCGCCCTCTCACGTCCAGTGCTCTCCTGACTGAGCTCAATCAAGGATGGTTTCACCTCATTCTCAGCCTGGCTATCAGATTTGCGGGGAACGTTTCCATTGCTGTTGCTTCGATATGTTCTCTTTGGCGCCAGTCTGACAGCCTGCGAGAAGCAATGGAACGCCATCTTTTGCAGATCGGTAATTTTTGAAAAATTGTTTTTGATATCCAGGGCACTGAAGACCAAGTTCTCGTCCGCTAGGAACGCGTAGCAGGTCGCCAGTGAATACCAAGAGTCCCAGCAGTTCGGGTTCACATGGATATCGGTCCTGAACTGATCGATAGCATGCTGCAGATCTTCCAGTGGCTTGAACTGGTTATTCTTGGCCTTGTTCCTGAACTGCGCCAGGAAGATTTTACCTTGGATTGCATAAATTCTCCTATACACTGAAGGAAGTTTGCTCGATGGAGGCTGTTGCATCGTGGGGAGGCAGTCTTTAGAATTAACTTGAATGGCCTCCGCAAAGTTGATCTCTGAGGCAAGATAACTGTCGATGATCTGACGATTCATCTCGAGGACAGAGTTGGTCTCATATGGTGGTGCTCCCAAAGCCTCTTCCACGCGATCAACTGCATCTTTGAGGTCGCCTCTGACCTGCCCGCGCAAAACTCTATCAGACAACGAGCGCTCGAGCAGTGGGAAGAACTCTGTTGCAGCCTTCTTGTCAAAGTCGACTGGTTCGGTAGAATGTTCAATAGGGTATTGTCCGTCCACCTGTCACGTTCAAAGTAATGAAATGTTAACGGCATCCTACTTTCATCATACAAGTCTAGAAGATTTCGAATAGCAAATGCTACTTACGCTAAGCGATATTCCGTAGAAGCAATAGTAGCATTGGTTTTCTTCCTTGCGGTAAAATGGCCCCTGCATTGGCGACGAAATTTTAAGTGCCAGCTTGATGAGTTGATCTGTAAAGGAACAAACGGTTATCAGAATATGGTAATAATTCGATGGGAATGAACCCTTTGCAGGCTTTACACAGTGGTAGCCGTCTTACTGTTGTCAACTCCGCAGATTCCACGGACACCAAGATCATCGTGGACTAGTGCGATGAGCTCCATATACAGTTCCTGTAATGGACACTTGTAAATACCCAGAGGCGTTGAAGAGTTCGTAGTCAAAGGCTGTGAGAGAACACGCTTGACTGTTTCAGAGTCCATGTTCATCGCCTTCACATCTAATGGCTGCGTATTCAACAACATGGGATCTGTCATAATCTGATCCTTATCCTCAGAGACCGCGCTACTTGAATCTCCTTGGATCCAGCCAGGAAGAAGTAGTAGCAGGACAAGCCACACTCGCACAAGCACCAGGTTGAACTGTTCGAGATGGGGCCGATGTTTGAGAAGAACCGGGTACGAAAGCTTAATATCGTCATCTACGAGTCGGTCTTGATGAAGTACATTCACGAAACCAAGTCTTGCGATCGCCAAAACACAGCACACAAGTCTCTGGAGCATCCGAGTCTCGAGAGATCCAAGCAGATCTGACAGCGTTGTCGACTGTAGAGTTTCTCGCAAGAGATAAAGTGTTTGGCCGACTTGACCAAAGAGAAACCAGACCTCAGTTGCTTCGCTCTTATCTGTAATTGTATTCACAAGAGTCTCCACAACCAGAACAAACATCTCTGTAATGCAGTGGAACTGCTGCGACCGGTTTTCGAGCGCCTCGCAGGACTTGTACAGCAGACCCATGAGTTCCAGTCGCTCCGAAAGCGAGCCTCCGATGGTGTCCGCAATGTCAGACTCCACGATTTCCACAGTTTCCTGGGATGATCGATTTGCAGTCACCTTTTTCAGAAATATTGGACCCAACCTCGTCATTACCGCCCTATAGTCCTTTTCATCAAACAGCCTCGCCGAATCCAGAACATACTGATGAGTCTTTAGCCGACCAAGTCGCTCCTGTATCCGCCCAGCGTCCACCTTGGTATCGTATTTACTATATTAATTAGAGTTAAATCGAGCTGTCAGGGTCATATCGTAGGAAGCATGCCATGGTTTGTTACAGATACAAGGTCATACCAATTGGGCATATGAAGGATGATCGACGAGTCTCCTTTGAGTTGTTGAACACACTCCTCAAATCGAGAGATGGCTTCCGCTGCATTCCCTAGACACTGAGCACGTCGCCCCAGCATCCAGTTGAATCTGTATTAGAGAGGTCTATCAGCGTGTGTTCTTTCACCTCGTGTATCCCTATACAAAAGCGGAGACAGGGTCACGTACCTCAGAGCTCCTGCACGGATCCAGGACACTGTGCTTGAGTGAATGTTGTTATTCGTTGGATATTTCGGTGAAGTCTCGAGTCCTAGACCAGCTAGGTACAGCCACCGCTGAAACATCCTGTCAAGCTTAGCCACATGCTCAGCATCGACCTTCCTGGCTCCTCTTCCCTTCCTCGACACGACTGTAAATGGATGGAGGATAGCGTGCACCATTTCGTCCAGATACATCTCGCATATTGACAAATACAGCTGTGGAATATAAAGAAAAGGACAGATTCGTAAGTCTGACGAGAATTCTACTTGTACATTTTGAATATATAAGCGCATCCTTGCATACCTCCAATTGTATCCGCTGCTCAATCTCGTTGCTCATGTCGTCGGGTTGACTCTCCTGATGAAAGTACTCCAGTAATTGCTCCTCAATCATGAAAATGATGCTACTCAGAATGGGTTGCAGTCCAGAAGGCCATCGTTTCTGCCAATTTGATTCCGAATCCAGATTTGTAAGCCCAGACATTACAACCATGACGAATTCGCAAAGGTACTCCACAATGCCCGAGTTTCGCTCGTTCGTCCTGTTGATAAAGTCGAGAAGTGCGGTATCGTCCTCAAAGAATGAATCAGTCGTTGGCTCATTCTTTTCTAGGTTGAAGATTGCAAAGTGGTTCGTTTTCTGCCTATGATATGACATTCAATATTTTCAAGCGAGGTCAGTTATTGCCTTGAAGTTATCAGCCGTACCATGAAGAAGGACAAGAGTCTGTACGTTACTGCTGGACATGTTCAATCGTCGAAGCCTGGACGAGGGCATTCGGGCGCTCCAGATGTTTGTTGAAAGTAATCAGCAGTCCAGACAACCCGCTTGGAAAGACATCCTCAAGCTTTAGAGAGTCTGGTGTGGTGCCAGAGATGTGAGCGTTCTCAATATCCATGCCAAACTTTGACAGCACGATCCTATACTTGGCTAAAATCTCTTGTTCCTCCTCTTCGCGTTTCCTCTTTGTTTCTTCGAACTGCTCGAGTTTATCCCTCACCCTCTTGGACGTCCTAATAAGATATAATCCAAGAGCTTAGTGGCCAAAAAAAAACACGGAAGAAAACCTCGAAACGCCATTAGTGACATGGCATACCTCAGTCCAGATCTTTCTTCGACTTCCTTCCTCTTTCGCTTCATGGCTGCAGTCTGTTCGGTATCTGCGGCTTCTTTGTCGCCATGCTGCTCTGCAACGTCATCGCTAGTGATGGGTACTGACCCAGCGATCGCCTCTGCCGGCTCCTGCACAGACTGCTCGACAACAGCCTTAGTCTCCAAAATCATTGTCTCTTCCACCGCTGCCTCAGCTTCAACAGCGTCAAGTAGATCTTCAACTTTGGTTGGTTCTTCTGCCATCTCTACGTCCTCGCTCTCTTCCTCCTCTGCCTTATGAGTCCTGACAACTAAACGTTGGTTATAAAACTCTTTCTCTGGAGCTTCCAGAAGTGACTTGTACTCTTCTAGCAATTTCTCTCCTAGACAAAGCCAAGACAGATCTTCTAGAAATATCTCGTTTGCGCCTGCACCGATCTTGCTAGCAGGTGGTGTCTCCAGGGAAGTGCAGTCGAAATTTTGGTCATCCTGCATATCCCGGAGTCGACTGCGGATTAAATTTTGGAGCTCCACTCCTCGCTGGAAATAGGGTGATATCTTCAGCGCCTTTTGTACATAATCTTCGCATGCCACGAAATCGCCAATCTCGTAAAGAACCTACACAAGTTTTATGACCGTCAGTGTCAGACATAACGCCGTCGATTGGAAAACCCCCCCTCCCTAGTTTGTTAGAACTTACGTTACACAGCGTCTCTAGGCAGCTCCATTGCGTTGGTGTGAGGTCTAAATCCGACACGTCGTCCGATAATATACTGCTCTCTGCTGAATTGTCGGTGGCGTCTGGCCGTGGTTGTAATAGTCCACACTCTAGAGAGTAGCGTGCCAATTTGAACTTTTTCTCCTTTGCCGCTATGGTCCCGACCTTGACCCAGAGCGAATTATCCGAATTGTCGAAAGCAATTGCCTAGCATCCACGTAGAAGAGATCAGCACCAACTCGAAGGGTCGCTTGGTCGAGAAAACCCAAAGAAAAATAAAAAGGTTGGGCGGCGTCTTACCTTCAAGTAGAACTGAAGTGCTGATGATTCATCCAAGACCTGTTCGAGGATGTACGCGTAATTCGTATACACCAAGTACTGCAGGCGACGGATCGGTGTTCCTCGTGCAGCTATCTCAGACTGACCGGACGGTGAATGCAGTTAGAATCCTGTGATTACAATGCCCTGATCCCATCATATGCTACTCTATCTTCCTAGTACACGTCCACTCACATCGTTGTCGATATTCTGGAACAAGTCAGAATCTATGAGGTTCTTCAACATATTCTTCGATTCCTCGAGCTGACCCTTCTGTAGCAATCTGATTGCACTCTCGTATATCCCAAGACATTTTTCAGCCTAGGGTTGTAAGCAAATTACAGCGGATATCGTTAAAAAAATGAAGTTTTGATTTTATGGGTTGTTATCATGCTGCTAATATCATGCTGAACAATCATTTCACCCTACCTGGATCTCCACTGACTCCTCTTCCCTTGACCTTGACTGCTCTTCTTCGTTTAATACCGCGAAGCGAATCTGCATTCGATGAGCAAGGGCATGTTGCATCGCCGGATGCACGGCACGTGGCATGATTAGTACGGTGTACCTGTGGTCACTGTCATCAACTTCCACATGAACTTTTGTCCTGCGTTTTACCATGGCACGAAACGAATATTCGGATGAGCGGGGAAAAGAAAGTCGGGGCAAAAAGACCACGACTCGTCGATGGATGCGCACTAGTGGGATGAGTAGTGTTATGTCAAGTGGCAAAGGGTGTCAAATAGAAAAGGGACTGTCGCGTTGAGGAAGACAAGAACAGTGGGCGGGGGTTTATTTTATTACCACAGGTTCAGGGAGTCCCAGGTGGCTTTGACTGGAGGAGGATCGCCCGAGGATGTTCCTCGCGCGAACCTGCAGGGTATTTCAATCGAGAGCTTTCGTGGTGTAAAAAAAAAAAGACTGGGGTGTTTTATTTTGTTACAGATGCAAAGTGCGCTTGGTCTTCTAAACGTCCTTGCTTCTCTTCTGCGTTTTGAGCGACGAGCAACTGGATTCGCTACGGGTACGCTGGTCGGGATCGTGCTTCCTGCTTTGGTCCTACTTCAAGGCGTCGGGCTGTAGTCGTATCATACAATGTTCCTGATTTTTACTTCGTTTTAACGAACCTCAGCTTGTCAGGAGAGTACTTGAAATTGTCAGCGTAAATCTTCTTCTTGAAGATCTTTTGGTTGGGCTCCTGGACAGTGAATTCCCAGCCTAGAAAATCATAGCACGAGTCCAGATGTCAGCTCGATGGTATCTCGATTCCTATTCGACTTCCTTGTTGGAAACTATCAAGTCTACCTTGCTTGTCAGCAAAGGCAATGGCATCCTCCTTTGTGACGAACTTCATCTGAAGAGCTTGCATGTAATCCGAGCTAGTATATGAGGGTCGTATAGATCCGTGTTTAGCTGCTATCCAGTTTGCATCCAATGA
Organism: Dissophora ornata; assembly: GCA_025201705.1. Classification (NCBI taxonomy): domain Eukaryota; kingdom Fungi; phylum Mortierellomycota; class Mortierellomycetes; order Mortierellales; family Mortierellaceae; genus Dissophora; species Dissophora ornata. Next base: position 14,702 of record MU616577.1, read on the forward strand.
CAATGGCACCTGTGATATTGGGACGCTGAAAATCCCGCTGTGTTACCTGGACGCCCAACCGATCAGCTCGTTCTCGAACCGACCAGCCTCAAGCTCAGTGTCGAAATCAAGTCTCCAGACGTCAGTGTTAGTGATTCCCGACTGCGTGGCGGCTTTGCAAGCCTTGAAGATGCGGCAAGGGTGCATGCGGACCTCCTCTATATGCAGAGGTCAGTTAATATTCACAACCTATGTTTAATATCTGTGTTCCAAGCACCGCGCCTGCTCTTTCTGAACAGACAGTGCGGATGGGTTCACCCCCATTGCTGCTGCGATACTGCAGATCTGTACTGCAGCTGAATCCGGTAAAAAAAAAGAAGAGGCTCTTGCTCCTGGCACACTCACCAGGGGCGCCGCTGATGATCTCTGCCTGAAGTGCAACAGGCTCGAGGGTCTCTGTGACAGAGGTGGATGTCGAGTAAAGATGTCTAAACAGGCTGGAGGTTGCAGGCCTTGCTGCGGCAGCAAGAGGGACCCGCAGGATCTGCTTGACAAGGATGGATGCAGACATTGTGAATGAATGAATGAATAACGAGGTGCGTGGGATTTGCGCCAACAAACGAATGCGATCTCGACTACGGCCAAGGAGGGAGTGCTCTATACAGCATGTGCACGGAATTCACGGTGATGACGACTGGTTGGATAGGATATGCAACATGGTGCACACTCCTCTCCGTTAAAATCCTTCACATATCCCGCGTCGTTCTCACTTTCCTCACCTCTTCTCGCTCTCATTCCTCCCCTCATTCACCTCATTCAGCAGAAGCAACTTTCGGGCAGCAATGTATCGTGTTGCAGCCTCGTCAGAGGCAGCCCTCCGCCGCTTCCACATGCCTACCTCGCCAGCACACCACCGCGTCTTCAGGCACACGGGGCTCCTCTGCACGACCCCTGTACCTGCGACCGCACGAGCCATTCGATCTGCACCAGCAACTGCGCGGTCATATCAACCGCCACCGGCCTCCTCTAATGTCTTTTTAACGCAGCCCACGCCGTTTGCTCGGACAAAGAAGGTTCCTGGCTCTGTCACTCGACGTGGATTCACCACAGAAACAGAGGCATTAGCTGTAGAAGACGAGGTATGAGGAACGCGCTTGGCGCCCTGTGCAAGAGTGGGACTCTTCGACAGCAAAGAAAATGATGTCATCTCCACGCTACGTGAGCGAGTGAACCAACCAAAATAACCTTTTCGTCCGTAATTATTCGCGAACGACGCTCTAGCTGCCTTTGAAATACGGACTGTTGTACTTCGACAATGCGTACCCGCTTAAAATGGGCTGGTGGGATGTCCGATATTCGCTACTCCGTCCGGGCTGGAGATCGCTCGAGCGCAAGGCCAAGGAGGAGCTCGTGCCACCAGAGGACGGTATGCCATTTCACTTTAAAATCGGAGGCATTGAACCCAGGTAAACTAAAATAATCGTTTGGGATTTTCAAAAGCCATAACTATTTGCGAGTAAAACCCGAGTCCTGATCCACTTCTTGTCGGCTCATTACCCCCCATTAGACTAAAGGATGGTGGAATGTTTGTCCACTTTTCATACGTCCACCCAAGCTCCTACACAACCAAGGAGGCCCTGAAAGAGATTGAAAGCAGATGTGAACAATACCTCATAGGCCACGGACACTACATGTGGTTCAATTTTCAAAAGGTGCGAGCTTTCCTCGTCAAAGGATCCCCCTTCCTAGAGGACATGGCTAGTCGCTACCCCAACAAGAGAGTCAGAATCGAATACTCTGGCGACCTCGGAATCGAGGGTCTTTACACCCTCTTTCGTAAATATGGCAAGGTCGTCGACATTGTCCAGATGCCACCTGTTAAGGATATGCCCAAGCAGGCAATTGTCCAGTACCAGTTCATGCGTTCTTCCACCAGTGCAAAGAACTGTCTTCATGGATCAGAACTCAATGGCGTGGATCTCAGTGTTACCTATGAAAGGACGTTGAAGTCCAATGTAATGTGGGCATGGCTCACAAACCATCCTCGATTGAGTGTCCCCCTTGGAGGCTTTTTGGTTGCAGGAGTGTCATTTGTGATCTTTGACCCAATCCGTGTGTTCAGCATGCATTCAAAGATCACCCAACTATTCAATGTCAACGAGTATCCGGTCTTGAAGTGGCTGCGCAAAGAGACAGTCGGTCGACTGACTCGAGCGCCGGTAGATTCGTTACAAGCAACAGGTTGGCGTGAAAGAGAAGAAGAAGAAGAGAAGCTTCGAGTATGGCTGCGTAACCCGCCAGGTAAGCCGTCGAATGTGATTCTAGGTTGATCCCTGCCATTGTATTTGTCGAGATAGTCTAAATGACCCCGCATTTCGTTGGCGCGTAGAAACATTTGCTATTGTTCAGGGACCTCGTGGAGCTGGAAAGACAGATATGGTTGAGTATGCGATCAAGGACAAGAAACACAAGATTATTATTCGTTGTGAAGAATTAGCAAATGCTAGGAGCGAAGGAGAGGTCTTGACCAATTTGGCCAAGCAAGTCGCCTACATTCCACTGTTCCAGTTCATGAACAATCTCAACAACATGATGGATATGGCGATCACCGCCACCACAGGACAGAAAGCCGGTCTATCCTCAAATTTTGAAGGGCAGTTGAAAAAGATCCTGGATGCATTGACTATCGCCATTCAGCAGACATCGCCCACAAAGAATATGTCTAACGTCTCCCCGGAGGCAATCATGAAGAAGATCGAGACGACTCTGGAGGGGAAAGCCCGCAAGACCGAGCTTGCGTCTACTTGTGCTGCACTCCCTACGCAGAGTCTTGATTCGAGTCGGACCACCAAGAAGGAGAGAGGACACGAGGAAAGCAAATGGTGTGATCCCGACAATATTCCGGTGGTTGTGATTGATGGATATATGTCAAAGGAGAAGGCACCGCATTCGAAGGAGCTTTGGACCATTATTGCGGACTGGGCGGCGGTCTTGGTGGAGAACCACGTTGCGCATGTTGTCTTTGTCAGCAATAACGTCGCAGCATCGAAACCACTTTCAAAAGGTTTGAGTCGTGTTATCTTTGCTCTCTTGAAAGTGCATATGAAAGAGCGTTTACAGGCCGTTGACTGACTGTTTTGTGTGTGTGTGTTGGTTTTTTTTTTTTTTGCAATCTCAGCGCTTCCCAATATGACATTTGAGACCATTGTGCTCTCGGATGCCTCCTTGGAATCTGCGATGGAGTTTGTTCACAAGAACCTGAATAAGAAGAAGTATTCCGGTTTGATTGAAAATGTCGTGGTGATTGGAGGTCGTTTGACTGACCTAGAGCTGTTTGTGCAAAAGGTCAAGAGTGGCATGACTCCCGACGGTAAGGGAAACTTTTGTTATCTACGATTTTTTTTTCACAATTTTTACGGCGACGGTTACGACTTGACATTGTGGATGCATAAACACTGACTGAATGGGGGGTTTTTTTTTTCGCTTTCTGTAGATGCTGTAAATGACATCTTGGGAAGAGCTGTTGTTGAGGTCAGGAAGAACGCGTTCGACTTTGACAGCTCCGATCGAAAGTCTCTAGGCTGGACTCCGATCCAATTCTGGGCCATCATGAAGCAACTCGCTGTGAAAGACATTGTAAGTCGATTTGCCTCAATAATCTAGCGTCAGTTGCACGAAGAACAAGAGCTAGCCACTCATCAATCATCCATTACTTGTCTTCCTGACCACTTCAATCGAATAGGCCAGCTACGATGAACTGAAGATCCACCCACTCTTCAAGGGGGGTGAATCACCTTTCGGCGCTATGGAGCAAGCCGAACTTATCAGCATTGGCTACAAGAATGGTAAGACATGCCTATCTTTTCATGTATGTTGCTCGTGAGTTTAGGGTCCAGGGCCAATGGCTGATCTTGCCATATATTTTCGTGTGTTGTAGGACGACCATTCGTTGTAAGGCCAGGCAAGCCAATCTATCGCGCTGCATTCCAAGAAATCCTCTCCGATCCCGGATTTGCAGCCGTCATGGATCTTGAGTCTTCCTCGTTCCTCGACAAGCAAGAGATGGCCAACATAGCCAAATGGGAGGGTGAGCTGAGGGAGCTCTCGAATTTATTGCACCAGGATGGATCATGGTTCTTTGGAGGAGGTCGTATTCCAAAGGAGATTGATATTCGTGTAAAGTGGTTGGTGAAGAAGCTGGCAGAAAGCCACGCCAAGATTGCTAAATACGATGAGGAAATTGTAGATTCCAAGAGGATAGTGGCCGCACAGAGTAGCCGCATAGAGTAGCCAGAGCTGGAGCCAATTGCGGTGCTTATAAAATAGAATCGCAATAAGATCAGAAACAAAGAGAAACCTGAATGGGGTGTGTGGTGTAGTCTTTTTTGTTCTTTCAAAGTAAGCGTCCTATGCCACAAAAAGCTTTTCCAGACTACCCGGTAAAAATATTAAGGACTGGGCTGGGAACTTGCGGGTTCCCAAAACGAAATCGAAATCCCCAGGCACACACGTGGAAGGGGATTTCGAATTTCAACTTGAGAAATCTTAAACCCCCAGATTCTTTTAATTCTGGACACTCTCGAAAGGAAACCAACCCATTCGATCAAAACGATTTGCCTAGAATTTATTATTGGCCGTATGTATGTATGTTTGTATGTATGTAACTGTGTGTGGGAGTTGTAGAGTAGGTGTGCTCCGGGAAGATAATCGCCATAGACATTTTCCTTTGTAGTTGGTAATCGTGAGATCGATCCTCCCAACGCCTTTTTGGCTTCTCTCAATTCTCTCCCTGCTAGGGCGATCATCGTACGAAGAAGGAGAGAGAGGAGAAGGGGATGCTTAATCGCGCTTTTTCCGCCCGCCGTTGCCTCCAGCGCGCCTGCTCTGCGCATCGTTTGCGGCTGCCTCGGCGACGAGATGAGCCGTCTTCTTGGCTTGAGCCTGCTCGCCCATCCGCACAAAGTAGGGTCGGATCAACAACCAGGCAGTAATGAGGATCCCCGAGAAGATGATGTCGTTTTGCGAGAACGAGATGTAGTTGCCCATCGTGACGATTTGCCTGAAAAACAGAGGGAGAGGGGGGTTGAGTCGGTCGAAAAAGATGATCTGATGAGAAAAAGAAAAAAAAAACAGGGTGCGAAAACAGGTTTGGACAAAAAGTAGGTGTTCAGTCCTGCTCTTGCACAATTTTGAAGCCGTCACAAAAAAAGCAAAAAGTTTATTTCTCAGCTCCCATCGCGTTTTTTATTTTTTTTTATTTAAAAGCTCGGGAATAATTGAATAAAGCTAGACGAGATTACTGCATGGACCATTATCGATATCGAGGGCGAGGAGTAAAGAAAGGGGGACGGTTGAGAAAAGGTGGATATTGGTATATAACATATAGTCAAGATGTCAGCCACGCCTCTCTCTTTTTTTTTTTCTTTTTTTTTTGTGTTTGTGTTTTGTTTTCGGCATTCTTGATCAAACAAAAAGCCATTTTAACTGCTCTGGATGTTCAGCGTTGCCGTTGTCTCCTCCAGCGAGATCTCTGACTTGACCTCAAGACCTCCGTTGACCTCCGCCTCCTCCATATTCGTCTTCGACTCCTCTTCCGCCTCGATTGACACGACTGTCGATCCATTTGTAGACGAGTGACCATTCACATGGCTGATCTTCTTTGTCTCCTCTACTGCCTCAAAAGCATCCTCCGACGGCACAACAACAATATTGACAGGTGAAGTAACCTCTTCCGTCTTCTCCACAGTACCGGCAGCGATTGCTGCTGCTGCCTTCTTTTCCTGTGCAGCCTTTTGCTCTTCCTCTGCAGCGACCAACCCCTCAAACTCATTCACTTTGCCCAACAAGTCGCCACTACCATTGACACCTCCATTGAGCCAGAGCAAGCTGTGCGAGTTGCTCAGTCGGAAGCTTCCTGACGGTGAAGAGGTCTGGAAAACATGTCCTGAAGCTGTTCCGTAGAGCGAATCCCTCAATCTTGGTGATGGCGGCGCGTAATGACCAAAGCGAGGTGAAGGTGGCGAAGAGCCAGAGCGGGGCGAAGGTGGGACAGAGAGGGCAGAACATATCGAGTTGGAGCCGGAATCAGTTTGGTCGGCAAGGAACTGGCCCAGGAAATCGACGATCAGTGGTTCCTTCATCGAGTTCAACTTGTATTCCTCCAGAGACAATTTGCCGTCATTGTTGACATCCAGATCGTCAAAGATTCGCTTGACCAGCTCTTGAATCTGATGGGTCTCATCCTGGCTTGACCCTGCCACTACCGAATGCTGATGTGAAACACGATAAACCATAATAAGCGCATGTTAATTAATCGGAGCCATTGAGGGTCCGATGCAGGACCACATTTCAAACTGGGAGAGTCGCGATGATTACCAGCTGAGTCATGGCCTTCTCCAGGCCTGGCCGAGTAATGTATCCAACGTGGTCGATGTCGTACAGCTTGAACGATACTAAAATCACCCCAACAGATGGAACACTTAATTAAGCATTGGCCCCTTTACGCTTCCAAACAACCAACAATACACAAAAACCACCATGATAAGCACAAGAAAACACGATCAAGGACGTGTGATAAGCCATTGGACTTACATTCAAGCTTCTCGTCCGAGGTGCCTTTCATAAAAACACTCAATCCCTCGATGAACTCTTTGAAATTGACGCCCTTTGAGTTTGGATTGGTGTCAAAGGCGGAGTAGAGCCGCGTCAAGAAGACATCGTCCAAGGGTGACGAGTGCAGAATACGGCGGAACGTCTGTGAAATATTATAAGAAAAAAAAAAAAAAAAAAAAAAAAAAAAAAGAAGGCAAGACGGCGACATTGTCGCTGGTTAACGTCAGCAAGATATGACGAGTTGGCAAGCTTAGCACTTGGCGAAGCTGCTTTCCAGCCCGACATCGGAGTAACTGCCCAAATGCCCTTGATCTTCTTAAGTAATCAGCTGTTATTGATTATTAACAAAAGAAAAATCTCCCTGGGGTCTTCTCGGATGACCATCCAAACGTGGCCATATCCGTCTTGCAGAATCCTGCGCAACGCCAAGCCCGTCATATTTGTGAGATTGTGTCATCCGGCCCATTTCACGAGAGCCTTTCATCTGTGTTGTGTTGTTGTGTAGCGAAAATTAAAACAATCGCCAGGCAGGGCATCTCCTGGGCCCATGACACACATCTCCGAGACAGATTTGCTGGAGTTTGGAAGCGAAAAGAACATATAGACTTGTTGCTGTTGTTGTTGTTGTTGTTGTTGTTATTGTGCCCCCTCTTCTGAGAGGCATTTTGTGATACGAAAAGAAGAGGCACAAGCTGACATTGGAAGATGAAAAAGGGCAATTGAATGCATGACCATGCTAAACAGCTGGAGAAGCGGAGCGGAGATATCATCATCTCTGTGCTGTTTCATCTTTATCCACGAGGGAGGAATGCCCATTGTTCCTTTTGCTCCGAATAGAGGCAGTAGCCGAGGGAAGAAAAAAAAAGGGGGGGGAAGGGCCAAAGAGCGAATAGAGCAGCAGAATGGACATTTGGTTCAACTTGCCTCCTTGAACTGTGCCTCGGTGAGGACATTGGATCTTGACGCTTGCGAGGTCTTTTCGAACTCTAGTCTTAGTGTGTTAATCTCTCTCTTCGAGACTAATATTGCGTGAAGCGGCGCCGGACAATAGTAAGAGGGGTGGAAAGGATGCATATTAGTGGACTGAGCATACAGTGAACTGTAAAAAACTAAGCAGCGAGGGAGGGCAATGATACGAGGTATTACAATGAGTTCGCCTTGCAAGGTCCTTGTTTTCTTTAGAGTGTTTGGCACCCATGTCGGATATTCAAAGAGAACAGAAAGTAGGGGAAGAAGCGCTAACGGGAGGGAGGGTGGAGGTACGGAGGTGAAAGATGGGAATTGAGGATTGAAGGTTGGATTGGATTGGATGAAGAGTTGAGCAGCGATGAGCACCAGGGGTTTAAAATATTTTCCTGCTGGTTAGTAGTGCAGACTGAGCGAGCACGAGGAGGGGGATTTGTGAGGAGCACAACGAGATGGGATGGATGATGAGAAAGAAGCAACAAAAAGGCGAAAACGATGATGGCGAGGGAAAAGACGACGAGGGCGACCGTGCTTTGCCACGACACGACACAATCACACATAGTTCACTCTACCGCATGTCCACTTTCGCACACGGGGTCGATGCGCATCCCCCCCTGCCTCTGATTGGATTTGCCGCTTGTTTTTCTTCAACCGACGCGTCGTGCTCGTGTGTGCGCAGTACCCGTTCTGGTTGCCGACATGTCGGATCGCCTCTTGACGTCATGCTACGCGGGATCCACCGTTCCCGTTCACCCTTCCCTCTGATCATGGGAGACACAGACGGAGGGACAGCAATCGGCTGCTGTTCGTTCCATGTCACGCACTTTATTTGAATTAACAATCCAAAGTCATAAAGTCTTTTAACATGATGTCATGGAAAAACGTGCCTGCCGATTACGCGAACAAGCCTATGATCAATCGCTTCCATGTCATCATCGACCGGGCTAGGGATAACTCAGCTGTGTTTTAGATCAGGGCCCCCTCTCTTCTCATTCTCTCACTCTCTCTCTCTCTCTCTCTCTCTTGGATTACAAGTAACAAACATCGAACATGTAGTCAGATCGTCTTCCAACACTGGTATTATCGAATTAGGTGCTATGTGTTGAAGAGTGTGGAGCCAAACTACATGGGGGTCAGCTCATTCCTGTGTTGGCTAATATAGCTCGTTGCTCGCCCTTGACATTCATTACCGAAAGGAATGAGGCATCGCTGTTATTCCTCATCCATGCCCATATCATCCCTAGCTTCCACCTCTGACTCGACAAGCTGCTTGGCTCGACCAACTCTTGTTTCTTTTCGGAGCGGGATTCTGACGCCTTGTTCAAACAGTTTCTTGGACAGTGCGGTCGACCCTGTTCCGAGAAAAATACACAAAACAGTTAGTTCATATCACTGCTAATAATAGTTCATAGCTCTTCTGTTGACGGCACTCACTATTCATGCCAGGGAATCTTTTGGCGGGATATATTTCGAATGGTGCTGACAAAGACGTTGCAAGAATAGTGGATGTCATGACAGGAGGCCTATCAACTCGTAAGAACGAATTTAGCAAAAGAGGAGGTCGTACAACTAGAACAAATAAAGCCTCATTGCCGCGCAAAATCCTTACTCGGGTAGCATCGTGAACGAAAACTTGAGAGTGTAGATGCCCTCGGTTCGCACACTAAGATCTGGGAATGCGAAGAAGATTCCGAGTCTGCCATTGAGGTCCTTAAGGAGGTCCCCCGAAGCCCCGGTTGCTCCAGTCAGGTTACGGCTTGCGGTGAGAGGTAGACTTGCCAGATTCAGGACAGACATGGTCGATTCGCCGATTATCTGCACAGAGCCAGAGGGTATTTGAGACGTGGTCGCCGGATTCGTAACTAGAGCGCACGGCGTGACTCCATCCGACAAAAAGATGTCGGCCATGACCATACACCGAGATACGTTTACTATACCCGGAATGCTTTTTTGGGGTGAGTCACGTAAGAGAGAGCGAGCGACAGAGCGATAGAGCGATAGAGCGAGTGAGAGTGAGAGTATGTGTGAGATATCTTGCATAGGAATGTAATATGCATTGATGGGTTATATGGCAGAGATTCTCCATCAGTACCGTACTTCAAGTTGACTTCTTTTCCATCAGCCTCACGGACAGTAAGTCTCACAATAGGCGGAGGATCTATTGGACGCCGATCCTATTGCGCAAGAGAAGAACGTGATGAAAAGACCAAGAGAGTAAGATTATAGTGAAATCGATTTGTACTATTTCTCTGCATCGCAATAACCGTTGGGAACCTTACCTTTTCACCGAACCCGCACATTCGTGCATGAATAGGTTGCTGTTCCATGGACAGTTCATAGGTTCTATTGCCATTCAGATACGAAATGGGCAACATGTTGGATTAACGAGTGAAATAACGGTGTTGGTTGGAAAATGTGGTTGAGGTGAAGGTTATGGAAGAGCAATGCAAGAGCGATGAGGTGTTAATAAAAGAAAAAAGACAATATTGTCGAAATGCGAATCGCGGCCTATATTCCAGCGGCGGTGGGTTGCCAGTATAGTGCTTTTGATGGTGTAGGATAGGAAGGAGGAGAGAGCCTTTGGTGGCGAGCATCAGGGGAGGACGTTGTGTGCATGCGACTCCAAAGGGAAGACCATGTATGAAGTCTTGGAGCTGGTTGCCGTGTCAGAGGCCAGCAGTAGGGAAAGATATGGGGATGAGGTCATATAAAAGGAGAGTGTGTCGGATGGATGCCGGTCCGATGTTTTCATTTGCTCCGGAGCACCCTCGCGGTGCAGGAGTGAACCGGCACACTGGATTCTAATATTTTTTTTTCCAAGTTGCCTAGGACGATGCAGGAGAAGGATGCTTTTCCTGTCGTCTCTTTTAGTTGGCAACGTCTATGCCACTCTGCTAATGCGCGGGAGATGTGAGGGAGGTGAAGCGAAGCAATGATTGACGAAGGAGTCGAGCAGCAAAAAAATGCGCGGGGGGATCCAGCAAGGGACGCTGCTCATATCAGCTCATATCAGCTGCAGTATCACTTCATCAGTGAACACTGCAAGAAAGCAGACTGGATCCTTCTTCTTCTGCTCCCGGAATCTAATGTGCATTCAAAGACTTGCTGTCTAACCCAAATAGTGCAGAGCACAAATAAGGCAACTCGTGGTAAAATACCTTTCATCCTCTTCCATGATCCGTGATAAGGTTGGTAACTGTGATTGTTGCACAGATGCAGAAGCTTCTTTGGCCGGATCAAGTGCAATCGCTGGCTCAGATCGACTTTGGGTTGTCAAACTCTATGTTAAAAGTCAAGGCGTATAAGGAAAATTGAGCAAGGCAGGAGTAGTTCCAAAGGAAGGGAGCTGGGGATAGACTGTTGAATAAAGAAGAGAAAAAAAAAGAAAGGGAGAGAGTTTATGTGTGTGTGTGTGTGTGTGTGAAAGTCCATCACAGCACGGTGCTGATGGGCTAGTATTTTGAGTAGTGGGGACCAGCTTCCAAAGCATGGCTGTTTGGCCTTTGGGCCGGTCCACCAATCTGTGCACAGACGATCCAGGTCACGCTGCGTGTCAGTTGCCCGAATCACCTCATGGATCCTCCATGACTCAGCTGGACGGCCTAAGCCAGCCCGGCAGTAATGCGATCTGCAGGAGAGACTACATGATGATGCTTACACATGGCACCCGTCCAAAAGAGGAAGAAAGCGGAGATCAGCAGAGAGCAGAATTCAACCAGCGATTCGCCATCCAAATCAAATAGATGACATAAAAGATGCTACGGGGTTAGGAGAACTGATCAAACAATGGTCACCAGCTATTTCCTCCTCCCCGTTATGCATAATATAATTGTATAGAATGAACCACACCGGGATATGCCATGTGTCCAATGCTCTACAGACAAGGGGGAGGGGGGATGCAGCTTCTTTGAGAAAGGGAACTGTATTTGTGTAAGCATTGTCAAAACAGCTGAGCAAACAAACACACACACACTATGCAATAAATCTAAATCGTAACATCACATTCCACTGTCCTGGATCTGCACTTCCAAATTATCTTTTTTTTTTCCACTCTCCCGCGCTTATCCAATTAGGCAAACACTCACAAAAAAAAAAAAAAAAAAAAAAAGCACACTCTTCAGAAGCGAGAGACAAGGGACCCATCGCTGACCAGCATCGCACTTGAATGGCGGTGCCAGATCCACCTGATGAAATATCACGATCACGATCATTAAAAAGACGAGGGCTCATTCGACGCATCTACTGCAGGGTGCACAGAGAATAGATGGTGTCTGATGCACGATGGGCCTTGAAAATCAGATCACTTACCAGGGTCCAGGCGTATATCAACAAATAAATATGCAGGCGAGCCAGCGAAAGAGGAGGGACGCGAAGGGCGTGGGCTTGGATCCAATGTATCGCCTTTGGAATGTGGATAATGAGGCCTTGAGAACACGGACACAGCACAAAAATAAGAGCAGACAGTACAAGTATGAAGGAATGGACAAATGGCCAACTTGAATGAACATGCGGAATGAGGAGAGGAGGGAGTGGACTGCGGCCCAGAGCGCAATGAGGAGGAGGAGACGAACGTTTGTGCGTAGAGAGAGTTAGTGTGATAATGCTAGGCCGGGGCTTAAATACTAGCGGTGGTCAAGGGATCAGAAATGACAATGAGGAGGGAATGAGGCAGGAAAACTAATGAGCAAAGCCAATGAAGAGAATGCGGCACGTCTGGAGCAGGGAGCGAAACGGGGGAGAGGGGGGAGACGACCCGCCTGGCAGGCCCTGTTTATTTGGTGGACCCCTAGCCAGGGTTCACAGCGGGGGCATGCTGTTGTGGACTGTGCCTGAATTCCGTTCGTGGTCGCACCATCATCGTGTGTAACTGCACACGCTCCACCACCCCCCCGACGCGTTATTGTTGTCCTCATCTGCTTGCAGCAGCAGGTAAACACCCCTTTTGAGTCTCTATCCCTTGCACCGCTCTGGCCTTACTTTTTTTTCTCTTTGTCGTGCCATCTATCACTTGACTTTATCCGCATACGTTCTTCCGTATGCACCTTCCGAAGGTCCAAAGCATAAATGAGGGGTCTGGACGTCCACCCAGGTCGTTCCTCCAAGCAAAGTGGACGTGGTGTTTGTTGTTGCCAACACGCTGTTACTTTGGGGTACAAAGGATATATCCCTAGTGCATCATGTGTTTGCGATTGAACTCCATCCGGGCGTTGGGTCTTTGATTATGTCAGTAGAGATTTCAAGGGGCATTAATCGCAGCTGTTGAACCTTGATGTCACCCAAATAAGCGAGAAAGACTAATCAATTCAAGGCGAGATCATTGAAGAGGCTTACGTTGAAGGAGCAAAATCAGAGCTACCAAGGTTGTTGCTGCCTTGGATTATGGTCATTACTGGGTACGGGTCATCTGCGTCCGGTTTTGGTTAGCTAGGATAAAACACTAAAAGGAGCAAAAGAGGAATGTTGGTCTTGCTGCAGTTTGCTTGAGCGCGTTAGACTAACTGCGACTTGTATTCTTTTATTTTCTTTTTCTATTTTCCCGCTTATTTTTGTTTATGCCATGCTCCTGTTTCGCATTCATAGCCCCCGAAACCGTTGATCCGTGCGAGTAGCGCGACCCTGCACAGACGACAACGCGGTTAAAGTTCTTATGCGTTCTGCAAGTTTTTGATCTCGTTATTCATAGGTATTTTTTTTTTTACTTCGTATACTCTTTTCTTAAGGCTTTGAAACAGGAGCGAGTCAAGAACCCAAGCGACGAGGTAAGGGCCGCATTTCAAATTCAGGGTTCGCAGTTCAGACACATGGTGATATTTGGGCTCAGCATACCTCGACACCTGCTTCATATAGAAACATAACGATTAGCAAACTACATGGCGATAATCGTGTCAGCGTCTATTGCCCAAAGTGAACATTGAAAGTTGTAAGCTCAAGGGGGTTGAGATCTTTCATCAACAAAATGTCTTGACTTGTCTGCATGCATTAGCTTTAATTCCAGGACAACGGGCGCGAATGGGCGCGAATATTAGATGTTTGTCATGCTAAAAAATTTCTGCTTGGCATTCATCTCTCTTCATCTTCCGCTTGGCATTTCGTCTCTCGTATTTGTGTTGAAAGGCAAGCAATCGCCGTGGTATTGTTCTTGCAAGTCTTGAAGGGTTGTAATGTGTCTACCCAAAAATGCTTGCGCCAGTCCCACACCATTTGCATCTCAGGATTTAGCAGTGCGAGATAGCCATTTTGGTTGTTGAAACGTGCGTCGAAATTATGCAATAGAACTGCTATCGGTTTATTGCGGACTGCGCTTAAAAACCTCCCCCATCTGTTGGCGCAAGATGCGGTTCGTTCTTAAGCTGGCCTTCAACAGGCTCGTTGCCTTACTCTAGCCAGAAAACAGAGGTCTGGAGGCATCATTTCTTCAACAGACTGGAGCTCGCCTTCCTGTTTTTGGGACTTATCCATTGTTCCTTAGTCTTGCAGTGATGCAGTTGATGCCCGAACCCAGTTGCGCACTATGCGCTCATAATTATTTCTCCATGACATTGGCCCTTGGTCAGTTGCTGATATTCTGAGAATCAAAGGAAACCCAGGTCATCAAAGTTGGCAATCGTCTGGCAGCTCTCAAAATATGACAGATCTCCGAGCAAGGCTTTTCCATGATGGTGTTTTCGACCGAGTCACATTTTCCCTTTCAATTTATTTGAGGTTCCTCAAAGTGAATTAATTAGCCCTCTGTCAGTTGCTTCCACAAAATGCTTTGGAACAAAGATGGTTGATAGAGAAAAGTATTAGGGTACTAAATTTGTTCTCTCTTAAAAAAAACATTGGGATATGGAATTGGTTCGCCCACAACACACAATTATGAGAGGAACCTTCTTCAGGCACCAACTTCACAGCACACGGACACGCTCAGCTCAAGAACTCTCTGCTCGAGTGATAGTGAGATCCCAGCATCCCAAAGCATGTTACTGCTCAAAACCTCTGGCACACAGAGTTGAGTCGCGTTCTGTAGGGCTACAGATTTTATATCTACTTTTACGTAATAGAAAATATTCCATCGCAAATACTATATTACTCTTCGCCTCAGCAAGAAAGTCACAAACCTCGCTTGGACTGACTGCTTTGATCTTGTCTTGCCATCAAAAAAAACCCCCCCACCACACCGCGCCAGAGAACATCATAATGAGTACAGAGGACCTCATCAGCGCCGACACTGTTGCAGCGTCTGCCACGCCCATTGCCACCGTTGGAACGGCTGACCATTCTACAATCGCCACCACCTCTAATAATACGACTGCCGCGTCAACCAGTGTGGACACTTCTCTTGAGACCCTGAAGCGAGAGGCCGTCAACCAGAAGATTCGAAACGAGAACAGGGAACGTAAAAAGAGATGGCGTGCACAGAATGAAGATCGAAGTAAGTTCCCGACATTAAATGTATCTGTTTAATCACAGTCATGTCAGTCCATGACCGCGAAGCCGTTTTTTGAACAAGGACAGCAGATCCCAAAAAGAGGACGGCTGGACTGGGACTGTCATCCATGGTCATGAATGTTCGTGACTCTCTTCCTGGGCAAAGCAGCCAAGAGAAAAAAAAAAGAGGGCGGAAAGGGGTGGCGGGGAGGACTGGCTATCGGGGGGATTGATCGTTGTTGGCGAGGACGAACGAGCGGAGGGACACTTTCCTAACCACAAAACCCTGCACAGCTTTCCGCGCAAGCAAATCTTTTCCTTTCCTTCACTCCCCACCGCCGTTTCTTGCTTTCCAGGGGGTGAGCGATATATGCAGAGAGAATAAATAACACCGCGGCAGGAGTCTATTTTATTCTGTCTCTCAACAACGCCGCAGGCATTCAAGGCTTTACAAGGATACAAGAATCGCTTCGTCATATCAGATTCTCATTTCTTTTTTTCTTTTTTGTGCTCTCTCATTTTAGACAAGGACAACGACCTGCGGTGCAGAGTCAACAAACGCGCCCTCAAGATGTTCGGAAAGGAGCATAGTGAAATTAAAGCCCAGTGGATTGAAGAGGAATTTTCAAAGCGTCAGACGAAGCGCAAGGAGAAGGAACGCAAGCGGAACCCCAACATGTCGCAAGAGCCAGATTCTGACGTTCCGATGACGCCCGTAGGCGACAACGACAGGCCAACACTCTCCTTGAGTGAACAAATTGCCCTGCACGCCTCGGCGATCGCAGCACAGGCACAGGCTCAGGGTCCAGGTCCAGATGCGCAACTCCAGGCGGCCACCGCCGCTGCAGCGGCGGCGGCACAATTTGATCCGACGACGGTCAAGACAGCGCTGGCGCTGAGCGATCTGGTTAAGAAGAACGGAAACCATCTAGACCTCGCCCAGCTGACGGGCGTCCTTTCGGACCCAAATCTGGCGCGCCAGCTATTGGAGCTCGAAGCCACCAGTGCAGCAGCAGCCGCAGCCGCAGGCGCTGCGACGCAACCAGTGCCAAACATGTTGATGCTGAACACAGTCAAGTCAGAGTCTGAAGTTGACAGCAAGGCACACATGCTCGATACAGATTACCCCATGGACGCGGTTCTGACACTGATGCAACTGAACGGCAGTTGGAAGGCATAGATTTACGCTACCAATGTTCTTCGGATCACACACACATACATTCACACGCACACACGCAAACACACACGCACACGCACACAGACAAGCACACGCACTGGAGAGTAAATGTTTTGTTTTTTTTGCCTTCTAGCTTCATTCATAACTACTATATCCGCAAAGCAAAGAAAAAAAAAAAAAGGCATTTTGACTTTTCTACTTGCTTCAACCATTACCTGCGTTAGTTATTACCTGCTTCAACTGTCATCTTTTCAGCAAGGCGATGTATGATTTTCTTTGCAGAACGCTTGCGCATGATGCTCGCTGCAGACCCAGTGTTCTTTTTTTTTTTTTTTGAAAATCGCTTCAATTCGCAGCACAAAAGAGACCATTTCCACAGCACCACCAAGAGGATGCTTTCTTGAACTGACAACGTATTTTTATGATTTCAACAAATCGATTTTTCAATGGTAACGCATAAAACAAGGCAAAAAGGCGTTGGAACATACACCCTGCAATCACAACCCGGCACCGCAAGAGCTGACAAACGTAACGTAGAAATAACATATAAAAATGAAAAAAAAATAACAAAAGCGAATATTGATGTATATAGGACATCTCTCCATCCGACGCCACCTTCGATTTCTCCTTCAACCAAGACTTGAAAGAAAAAAAGACAAAGAGATGGGGTGGATCACCCTGAGAGCATACACATACGCCCCCCATTTCCTTGTTCTTTTTCTACTTTTTATCTTCCATCTGCTCCACCTCCGCTCCCAGCCCAGAGCCCAGAGTCGCGCAAAAATGGAGCACCCCACGTAGCCCACGAGTGACGATCATGATCCACAGACACTTCCGCTTCCCGCTTCCCGATCTCGACCCTCAGTCTTGAATAAATCTCTATTCGATCAATTTCCACCGCAGCTATCCTTCCCTCCTAGAGTAGAGCCAGACACTTCCACACCAGAGCCGTCCTGCAACGAGAATCAAAAAAGAGAAGAGCAATGAGGACAACCACATGTTACACGCCCATTTCTCACTCACTCACTCCGGAAAGATGCTTCCTCGAAGAAAGAATGCGTAAACCCCTTGACTCATTTCGGCCCCATTGAATGTTGATCCATCAATCTTCCACCATAGTGTCTTGTCCTCCCTCGCTTCTCCTATCCTATCCACTTCCCAACAGCCCCACCTTTTTTTTTTTTTTTTTTTTT